>LWMK02000100.1:0-297098 GCA_001693075.2 Taenia saginata
CAGTCTTACGTTACTAATGCTCTGCCAACCTTCATTTCATTTAAAAGAACCCAAGGCGGTCAGGGAAAAAACCAGAATAAATTAGNCGCCCAAATACCGCGCATTATTCAGCTTCGTACAGAAGAAGAAGAAGAAGAATAATAATAATAATAATAAAGAAGAAGAAGAAGAAGAAGAAGAAGCAGAAGAAGAAGAAATCACCGCTGCTCAAGTCGCAAATGCCTTCGAGAGTCACCTCACGAAAAGGAAATGGAGTGATAAAACAAAACAACACTGATTCTTCCTCGATAGAAATTACTCACGAAAGGATAGAACAAAATAACACGTAAAAACTAGTCAGCACATCATTTTCAATGCACGCTTCTTTTGAGGATTAAACGATCCTACAAAGCAGCCCCGCAAAATCCAAAATGATTCAGATGACTGTCTTCAATTAATGGATGGACTACTTGCAAAATAAACTAATAAATTCTAACTTTTAGGAAAGGCAAAGCTAACTACTTGAGCGTGAGTTCGGTCATAAAGACGCACCCACCACGATAAGGAACAAAATGCTACTATAGAAGACAATTANAGGGAAAAGCGCTTAGAACATACAGAACAAGGATGTAGTGGTACGCTTTGTAGGCATGGAANAGGAAAGGCAAAGCTAACTACTTGAGCGTGAGTTCGGTCATAAAGACGCACCCACCACGATAAGGAACAAAATGCTACTATAGAAGACAATTATCCTCAGAGCACAAATATTCTCCACCAATTTACAAACTTAGCCAAAGCGAGAATCAACACTACACTTGTCAAACGATGAAAGCACTGCGGAGAATACCCACCGAGCATGAGACATAAACATTCGATTGCGGAATAGGATGGAGAAAGGCGCTTAGAACATACAGGTCAAGGATGTAGTGGTACGCTTTGTAGGCATGGAAGGAACTGAGACCAAGGGAGACGGCGTTGTTTGCAGTGGCGGAAGAGGGACAGGGCGTTCAGTGATCAACGAGACGGGAGCAACAATAGCCCGAGAGACGGTGAAGAAGCTTGTCGAAGAGCATTGCGTGCGCATCGTCAATGAGGATGACGGCGGGGCCCGCGAAAACCAACTGAGAGTTGAACTCAAGCAGACAGACCGACGCCCTCGTCCACAGTTTGACGCCCTACTTGTGGAAGGACGAAATATAAGCATTACCTCATCACTTGTATCCCTACCACAGGCCCGCCTTCCTGAGACGGCCAACAGACCAAACAAAGGAAAGTTCAGCACTAAGAGAGGCAGAGGAATCTGTTAGACTCCAGTAACACCAGCCAATGTGTCAACATCTACCGTAATGAAAGGGTTAAACTGCTGCAAAAGGCTCTGCATTATAACCTCAAACAAGCTTAAAACTTTGAGGCAGTCACGGCATTAATTCGAACAAACCTGTCCTGGGCTTTGAGTTCGCTGAAGACATTGGTCCTACAAGGTAAGCAATGTAAAAAAGACCGCTTTGACGAACGCGTTTAGGCGTGCTTTCCTATAAAGCAATCGACGTGCTCAACCATGTCCACTTAGCCTGAGTTTCTATTAATGAAAAACGGAGCCTAAAAGGCATTTTCCAGTACTATTCCTGAGTAACTAGAAGGATTTTGGATTTCTTGAATAAGAAACGGCAGCAGTGCCAAGGTCAGTCATCCGTCGAATACATCGAACGTAAGCCGCATTCTTAGTGAGTTTTTGCAAGAGCACTTTTGCAGGGTCGACAATATGACAAGTTTCATTTCGTATGTTTCGTCTAATAAGCAAAGCAAAATCCATCCAAGCAAGTAAGACGGCCCCTCAATCGCCTCCAGCTTGCTTCAAATCCATTGGTCGGCTTGTACAACCCGGTCAGTTATGTGGACTGTTATTCGTTCGTGTAAACGATATAGTTTGACAAATTTAGATTAAAAATAGAAAAATTTCAGGAGCTAAAGTCCATTAAAAAACAGGATAAAATACAGCAAACATTAACGCATTGGTGGATCAAATCAAGTCGTAAAACATTTAAAACCAATTGCAAAATGTTGTTGTAATATTCCTCAATATTTTACCAGGCCTTTCCCATCGCAAACTTACAGTGCTAATTACCAAATTCATCACATTTAGATGCAGTATTTAGAGATGTAAACTGATGTGTAGGCTTGAAATTTGGGGGATAGCATTTTGGATTAGATATCCTATTTTGCTGTTTAATTTTCGTAGCTTATCGGGTGTATCGGTAAAAATAAGTTTAAGTGGGTTCTGAGTGGGGAAGGATGAATGCAGAATGCTAGGGGTGGCTGCGTACATCGACATACGTTAGGGTGTGGGTCCACTTGCATCGCCGATTTTGCTCCACAATCTGCGTAGAACGTTAAGCATCCAACATGCAAGCTTTGGATCTACTCCTCACTCGGGCGTCAGCCTCAACATCAGCCATCACACGGTAACCAGTGCTGTTATAACCACCCCTACTGCACCAGTCCAAAAATCCCACCCATCCTAAAAGAAATTTGATAGCAATAACACTTATTTTACTTACAGGTCACAAGGTCTGTCTTCAAAGACTAAAAATGTTCTACTTCCCTTTCGTGACTATAGTAAATGCCATCAAAAAATTGCCTCAAAGCGACCTTCCGTATGAATAATTTAAAATACCGGTTTACAGAACAATTAAACATGATTCCAAGGCAAAACCTGTATAAATCCACGTCGAGGCATATTGATTGGTCAGCGATTAGCCTCTGCTTTAGTTAACGGTAATTGTGGCAGCCTTAAGCTGTAAAATATTGGTGATTATTTTCCCACTCCTACCCACTTTACCTAGATTTAACAAGGAGGATTGAACTCCGGATGCATTGGAATTGGCAGATCGAGTGGCTGAAGATGTCACTAAAAACATACTCGTATTCTCGATGGAGATCGATCGACCATCTTCTAGCCTCGTAGGTAATTCATGGGGTCCTGACTACTTTGTGATAGCCACGGTAGGCAGATGACCAGCGCCAGACCTACTTCAATGCAGGTTTTCACGGTCCCGCCGAATCTACTACTTCCGTTCTGGCCTGTTAGTCCTTCTATGCGTTGGTAATAAATACCCTTCACCTTGTATAGCCCTTAGATCCAAGGCAAACTACTAACTCACTCCTTGTTACTAATGCTCTGCAAAAATTTATTTCATCCTAAAGAACTCAAGGCAGTCAGGGAAAAAATCAGAACAAAACAGCAGAACATTACAAACAAAATCCTCCTGAAACCTGTTCAGCTCTTAAAAAGACCTTTCACCAAATATTTTACACTTTTCAGCTTCATACAGAAGAAGAAGTCACCACTGTCAAGGTTACTAATGTCTTCAAGAGTCACCTTACAAATCGAGAACAGAATGATGAAACAAAATAACATGCAAAACTAGTAACCACCGTCGCATTCAAAAAACGCTTCTTTTGGAAATTAAACGATCCTACAAAGCAGCCTTACAAAATCTGAAATGATTTAGAAGTCCGTCTTCAACTAATCGATGGACTACTTACAAAATAAACTAATAAATTCTAGCTTTTAGGAAAGGCAAAGCCAACTACGTGAGCGTGAGATCAGTCATAAGGACGCACCCACCACGGTAGAGAATAAACTACCGAGAATCCTGAATTTCGCGGCAAGACGATGCTGTGCCACACCCACGTCTTTTACCAAATCTCCCCGTGGAAGAACTCAACTACTCAGTAAACAAGTGTAGCCACAGATCGCACTTGTGCTTCCGCCTAGAAGGGAGAAGGTCACGGTGTATGTTCTACTTTTTCTTCATCAGTCTTCTTACGCTTCCGTTTTCCTTCAGCATCACCTTGGTGCAATTCGTCATACATAACTCGAAATAAAGCACTTGTTCAGTAGCAATTATCTCTGGGAGAAACAATCATGTACTGATAGGCTTGAAACGGATTTTGCAGAGAAAACAAAAGATCGGCGCCTGACACCGGAGGCAAGATGATAAACGACATATAAGCCATGGGACAGGTTAGTGATTCAAGGTAGCGGTCTGAGAAGTCGAATCTGTTTCTCGTGTTGTTTTAAGACTGCCCTGTTCTCATTCATTCTAACCGAATGGTAATGCCGCTTGCAAATGATCAGCTTGTCAAGGTAGGAAATATTAACCCAGGTGGTCACAAATGTTCTGATGTTTATTACGTACAGGAAAATATGGAGGGCAATTCATCGACCCTAGTGTGAATTAGTACAATTTTGGTGTGCGAATGCATGAGATGTAGATCACAGGTGTACGGTTTGCGTTGTTGACACTAAACTGTTGCTCGGTAGAAGAGTAGCATGTAGACGAAAATCGGCCACAGTGTATGGCTCTCAAAAAGACTTCCTTGTCTTCAGAATGGAAGATCGGAAGAAGACTTGGTTGGAGCTGATAAGACGAATTCCGATAGCCTCTCACAAGCTAATGGTGGTGAGATTCATCTAGTGTCTACGAGTTCTTCACTCTCACTGTAGAATCTAGTTTTTTNATAAGGTGACAACATGCAATACTGAAATGATGTGCATTAACGTATTACTCGTATATTTCAGTTGCCTTGCTGCTAATGGAATTAACTGGTCCTCTCTCCGCACGTATTCGAAACCAGCGTGTGGTAAGCATTCGCTTGTACTGGTTGCCAAATATCAACAAGACGATACATTATCGAGTTTAAAATGACTTCAAGTGTCAAATGAAATGCCAAAAATCAAATTTCTAGGCTCGAAATTGCAATCACTTACTTGTTTTAAATAAGAAAATCGTTTATTTTTTCTAAATACGGAGCATAAAATTTTTTAAAGTAATAGCAATAAGTATGACGAATTTATGCTTTTGTACATCGAAAAGCCTCTGCCCATGTCTAGCGATCTATGCGAAGATCTGGGATCTGGGTTTGGTCGGCGCTGCTGTGTCTGATTTCCACTTTGTACTAAGTAGAACANAGTCTCCTTCTACACAAGATCAAGCGTCTGTATCAGCACTGCTTTCACCTAAGTGCGTCTCTTCCCTTAAGTTAGGATGCCACTCGGACAAATAAACATTAACGTTCTCAAAATGCTCTGCTACCTGGATGGATTATGTTCCAGGAGGTAGAGAACCTAAAACAAACAAAATCACTACAGGGCATGCAGTCTTTTCATCGTGTTAAATAAAAAGGCACACTATAAGGTGACAACATGCAATACTGAAATGATGTGCATTAACGTATTACTCGTATATTTCAGTTGCCTTGCTGCTAATGGAATTAACTGGTCCTCTCTCCGCACGCATTCGAAACCAGCGTGTGGTAAGCATTCGCTTGTACTGGTTGCCAAATATCAACAAGACGATACATTATCGAGTTTAAAATGACTTCAAGTGTCAAATGAAATGCCAAAAATCAAATTTCTAGGCTCGAAATTGCAATCACTTACTTGTTTTAAATAAGAAAATCGTTTATTTTTTCTAAATACGGAGCATAAAATTTTTTAAAGTAATAGCAATAAGTATGACGAATTTATGCTTTTGTACATCGAAAAGCCTCTGCCCATGTCTAGCGATCTATGCGAAGATCTGGGATCTGGGTTTGGTCGGCGCTGCTGTGTCTGATTTCCACTTTGTACTAAGTAGAACAGTTACGTAAGTACCCATTGTGAACAGTATTTATTTGTTTAGTACAAATATGTTCAAAGTATTAACTGGTATGAAGGTGTAGCCAGGACATTTCAGGCTTGCTGATTCTACAGTTTTGCATTGCCGATAGTGTAATGTTCGAGTTTCGTTACCGAACTTGCTGAAATACTGGTGTAGACTAGGTCTTTGTAGTATAGACGTTTTCTACAGTGTAGCTACACTAAATCACCCCTAATGGATAGAGGTTATTCTCAAATTAAGGCGAAAGGTGTGCTATCAGATTCTTCTTGTTCGTTGGCGTTTCGTCTGTGGTTAGGAAGGAAATCCGGCGATTTAATGGGCTTGTTTCCTGAGAGCAGCTGAACTAATACAGAAGACTTTGGATAGTGGGTTCCATCATAGTCACTTTTGACAGCCACAAAATTGAAGCGGGAAATTCTAACCCTATTTTTCCATCTTGCAAGCATGGGCAAATATGTTGGGGGAAGGCAGTGCATAATCAAACAGTTACGGTATGTGAATTTGCCGCAATTCGACTGCTTTCGCATTATTGAACTCAAAGGGTGAATTTTTAGTTATTTTAGCAGCTGAATGTGAGAGTTTGCTTATTAGCTAACGCTCCGTAGGAATTTCTACCCTTGGGTCTAGTCGAAAAAAATGTTGCTGGCTTTAATGAAATGAGATCAAGCGATCGCGTATTGGCTTTATTGAAACGGTGTAGAAGTTCGAACTCTTGAAGACGTTGGGAAGGTTTGGATATGCATCATACACTTTTTTAACCGAATGGGGTAATAAATAATGATGCAAATCGTCTCAGCGTAGGAGTTAGAAGGGGTGCGTTGTAATTTGGGCTTTAAGACACCAAAGCGCAATTTTGTGCTTTTTTCAGCCACGTTATCTCATTTAGACTTTCATGTAGGAGTCTCATTTAACTTTGGGCAAATCTTATCTCTCTAACAGATTCGTTACCGAACTTGCTTAAATACTGGTGTCGACTAGGTCTTTGTAGTATAGACGTTTTCTGCAGTGTAGCTACACCAAATCGCCCCTAATGGATAGAGGTTATTCTCAAATTAAGGCGAAAGGTGTGCTATCAGATTCTTCTTGTTCGTTGGCGTTTCGTCTGTGGTTAGGAAGGAAATCCGGCGATTTAATGGGCTTGTTTCCTGAGAGCAGCTGAACTAATACAGAAGACTTTGGATAGTGGGTTCCATCATAGTCACTTTTGACAGCCACAAAATTGAAGCGGGAAATTCTAACCCTATTTTTCCATCTTGCAAGCATGGGCAAATATGTTGGGGGAAGGCAGTGCATAATCAAACAGTTACGGTATGTGAATTTGCCGCAATTCGACTGCTTTCGCATTATTGAACTCAAAGGGTGAATTTTTAGTTATTTTAGCAGCTGAATGTGAGAGTTTGCTTATTAGCTAACGCTCCGTAGGAATTTCTACCCTTGGGTCTAGTCGAAAAAAATGTTGCTGGCTTTAATGAAATGAGATCAAGCGATCGCGTATTGGCTTTATTGAAACGGTGTAGAAGTTCGAACTCTTGAAGACGTTGGGAAGGTTTGGATATGCATCATACACTTTTTTCACCGAATGGGGTAATAAATAATGATGCAAATCGTCTCAGCGTAGGAGTTAGAAGGGGTGCGTTGTAATTTGGGCTTTAAGACACCAAAGCGCAATTTTGTGCTTTTTTCTGCCACGTTATCTCATTTAGACTTTCATGTAGGAGTCTCATTAAACTTTGGGCAAATCTTATCTCTCTAACAGCAGTTGGTCAACGTTAAAAGAGGGCTAAGAGCTTTTCGACATGATGGCAAATCCTTTAATTTCATGAAAGCTTTTCTCTTCTTGTTTCTCAGTTGCAAAGGATGAGGTGAACGCCTCCTCTGTACAGTGCAATTACCGCTGAGTTAAAAGAGTTTGTGCTCTTTCATTGTCCATTTTGACAGCGTGTAGTCCTTTCCTTGTGGCTGCGAGCTACAGTGTCGGGGCAGCGAGTGCATGTGCGAGGCACACAATCAAAAGGTTGCTGCCTCAGCGGAACTTCAGGTGTCAAATAGTGGGTCCCCTGCTAGTCTCTTCTCTGTCGTGAGTGCAGCTGATGCTCAGTTGATTATGTCGCTGAGTAGAAAATGCAGTAGGTGTTTACCTCCACTGTCAGCGCTGACTGTATTTGTTGTCCTGATTGTGTGCCGTTTATTTGTAATTGGTTGGTTACAATTAGCAGAATTTCAGTGCTGCAAGCAGACCAATTAGTAAAATAAGTCTNGTTACAATTAGCAGAATTTCAGTGCTGCAAGCAGACCAATTAGTAAAATAAGTCTTCGGGGGCAATTAAACGATAGATATTATAAATTCTGGTAAACCTGTTTATTGTGGAGTGGGTGAGGCTATGTTGCGTAAGGTAAGCGAGCTACAGTGTCGGGGCAGCGAGTGCATATGCGAGGCACACAATCAAAAGGCTGCTGCCTCAGCGGAACTTCAGGTGTCAAATAGTGGGTCCCCTGCTAGTCTCTTCTCTGTCGTGAGTGCAGCTGATGCTCAGTTGATTATGTCGCTGAGTAGGAAATGCAGTAGGTGTTTACCTCCACTATCAGCGCTGACTGTATTTGTTGTCCTGATTGTGTGCCGTTTATTTGTAGTCGGTTTGTTACAATTAGCAGAATTTCAGTGCTGCAAGCAGACCAATTAGTAAAATAAGTCTTCGGGGCAATTAAACGATAGATATTATGGATTCTGGTAAACCTGTTTATTATGGAGTGGGTGAGGCTATGTTGCGTAAGGTAATATTTGCTTTTCTGTAGTGTGATATATAAACGTTTATTTAGGCGCATTTTAAATGGTGGTCATTGCTTGAGCTGAACAAAAGCTAGCCGCTGCAACACATTAGGGTAGTGCTATTCAATCTCCTTAAAATGAATTCTCAGTGACTTATCCTTCCCTCGTCATCTTTTCCCGCTTTCATGTTTCTTCGTTTGATTCTAGTGGAGTTGACGTTAGCGCTTGATTTTTCTTAAGGCTTCAAAATTTCGTTATTTTTGGGATAACGAAGGTAGGATGACGGTTATTTTAAAAGAGCAACAACTACTATCACCACTAAGCTAATGCATTAAAATGATGCTTTTTCCTAAGAACTGGTTGTCGCGCGGTTCGGCTTAAGTTTTCACTCCGATGTGAGGTTAGCTACGGGACAGTCAGCTACGCACAAGAAAGCGCTGGAATTGTTTGCTGGATGCGCATATCCTCTTTGCCGTTGTAAGTCCTTAGCATGGGATGAAATCCGGCCTAGTTAGTTGTCAGAAAAATAATCGGTGATGGATGAATTGGCGTGGGCGATCTAAGATGCTCTTGACGTCCATTTGTTGCGCTGTCTATAACTAAGAATGAAATAAACGCTGTATCCAATTGGCACTCAGTGAGGACTTTAATTACAGATGGTGAGCCAGCCCATGTGCTGAGTCCAGCAAGGTGTCTGCGCATTCACATTTGCATACAGATGTGAATTCCTCCAAAGCGTTTAATTTGCAGACGTTATTTTTGGTTGGGTTTTTATTATTATCCTCAATTTAAAGTTTAAGTCTACTCATCCGTACCTCATTGTGGATTGTTCTCATCTGCTCCGTTGCTTTCATTTGACGCCTCCATATTGTGTCATCTATTCATTCCTACCTCAATGTGGCCTCACTTTCCCTACAGACTAGGCTGGAGCTGCGTTGCTAGTGAGGGCTCTAGTCGCCNTCAATGTGGCCTCACTTTCCCTACAGACTAGGCTGGAGCTGCGTTGCTAGTGAGGGCTCTAGTCGCCCCACCAGCTCTTCTAATCAAGTGTTTGCTTTTATCAGTTCTCAAAAGGCATACTGGTGGAGAGAAGATTGATATGCTTCTCCACACTCTTTTAAACGGAACTAGGCAAATTCGCGGCCCATTTTTAAAAATTCCCAACATTGCGCGCCTCATTTTTAATGGCCCTTTGGTAACAGCTTCTCGTCTTCTACGCGCCTTGACTTACATCACTACGAGTCAGCCGAAAGCCGAGTAAGGTGCAAAATTGCTCAACCATCCATATGCACTCAAAGCTTAAAGCACATGGCATGCAGAAGAAGGTGGATACAATATGGGCTCTATGTGTATCTGCAATGGTGGAGGTGTAAGAAGTACGCACCGTAGCTTGAATCTTTGCATGTGATGCCTGCATCCGTTTTACTGCTGTGCAGTCAAGTACTTCGTTTGTGGTACGGTTAGTAGGTGTCCGCATATGAGTGCAACCATGTCAGCGTTGCCACTGTTGACATCTCACCATACTTTATCGCCCGCTTCTTCTGATATTCAACAATCAGCTACTCTTCCTTGTCCAAGTGCTAAGTAATTGGTGGAGTGGAAAAAGATGTGCGAGAGTAGATGGTAGCACTGATGCAGCATGAGGAGGGGGTGATGAGTCACTCACCGCAGAACTGATATTCAGCAGTAAAAGAGAGGAGTAAATGGTCGTGAGTTCGTACTCACCACAATGTTTTGAGGCTAAAGTAGTATGCAGTGGAGTAACTGCGTCCTGTTGAGGAGTGATTTGGATCACGTAATGATTTGCAGCTAGAAACTGTGGCAAATGTGTGGCGTCTAACTGCTGCTCTACCTTATCTAAGAGGACCACCTAAATTGCGAAGGTGCTTTTTACTATTGACGTGAGGGCTACTTCCTATCACCTTAGAGTAGAATGGTGTTGAGAGAGCAGCAAAACACTGCTGCTAGACTAGCCTTAATGGTAAGTGTCTACTCTGACTTGACACATCCTTGTACGCTCACGTCTGCAAGAGCACGTGGTTTTCAAATCCAGTCCTATTGATTTCCTCGAAGTCATCCAATGAAACAAGCCAGCAAGCAGGCAAGCGAGGAGGTAATCAATTAGGTAGTCATATGAGCTGCGACTATCCTGCTGAATGTTCTACGCCTCATGACTATGAGAGACATAGTGAAAGTTCTGACAGCACTGGAGATGCAGCAGATCTTTGCCCTCATCTACTTCCTCTTCGCTTATCAACAGTGGATTCGCACTCACCGCCGGGGCCAGTGGGTTAGGCATATTGCCTGGCCGCAGTGGACAATTGCGTTTGGTAAGATTCACTTTGTGACTCCTTAGGTACTTACGCAGGTAAGACGCGTTTCCCATCTCATCGGTGCCTCCAATCTACTCCCCTTGCAAGAGATTGCTCACCACCCTCACGTCATTCACTTTTGCCCTTGCTATCGCCATTGACATGGACGTGGAGGACGCTGTTGATGCCCTCGCTAAGAATGGCGATCTTGGATGCTCTACCACTACCATCAACTGCAGCATCACTCCCTCAATGTAGGTCCCCATGCTAAAGTGAATTATCCACCTCTACTTCTGTCTCACTTTTGCCAAGATCTACAAAGAAACGCTCTTTCTTTTTTGCTTGAACAGCAATAGTGGACGCAAAATTGGAATTTGTGAAACACAGAGCAGATGAAGTGAGCAGAAGAGTGGGATCAGGAGGGGAAGGCGATGAGGGTGAAGAGGGTGTGGAGGAGTTTTTCACGGTAGGGGCATCGCCACACCAATGGGGAAACGAAGAAGTTCTAATTGGGCTCTTCATCTTCCCTGTTACTGATGTCTGGCAAGGCGCCGAGAGAAGCGCAACTTTATCCTCCGTCGGCACAGAGGAGCAAAGCAATGATAGAGAGGGCTCCACGTTGACGGAGCAACTAGCACCGTCGAAATCGCAGTCTTCGGTGGGTTGCACGCATATATTCAAATGAGCAGCGTAAAGCCAGACAGCAGCATCTAGCTAATGGCCATCTTCTTTCATTCTAGTGGCGAAAGCGTCTGCGCAAACGACTAAAGAGAATGTTCTGCTGTTGCATTAATGCAAGTTGTGATTAAAATACTTGTTTTCATAATTATAGCTCATTGTTTGTTGCTCAACGACGTCTTGTCACTTCTGGGTGCGATGTGGATGACGGTGCGATGGATTGGTGGTGTGAGCCAGCATTTAAGCGGGTGGAGGGAGAGGCGAGTGTAACATCCAAGCCATCGGAGAGATCGGCAGACATGTTCAAAGACAGGCAGTCAAGTAGGTGAATGAAAACTTGAGTGGTGGTACACCTTTATAGCACTCAGCGAATTCCAAAGTGGCAATGCAAAACAACAGATTAGTAATGTTAAACGCGATGCATAGACCATACGCTATCTGTCAAATGAGAAGCTGCATGAGAAATGTGCGCTGAAACCCGGTAAGATGCAACCTTGTCAAATAAATCAATTTTGAGCTCGATCGACGAATTGGAATGTAGCGAAATGCATTGGTGCTGCCAGATTCCGCAACCTGAAATACCCTTCATTTACATGCAACCAGTCGGGTACTTGCTCGATCAACTCATGCACAGTGCATTCCATTGTTCATGGCATTCCATGAACAATAGCATTGAGCTACTACGTACTTGGAGGTGCTCTCAATCCTAGGGGAACCTAAATCCGTATCTTCTCACGGCCCACCAATAGATGAATTGCAGGCTATTTGCCCATCTTGCGCATTGAGACCTGCCACATACTCGTCCGCATCTCGGTAGTATTACCACAGGCAATATGACAAGGGTTGAATTTCAGTTTGAGTCACACACTTGACCGCCACCATTGAGAGCAGTGCAAGCGGCCATCCGACCAGGCTGAAGCAACCAAGCATGCTACGCCTTTAGCCTACTAGGTGTGCACTGCAGCCCAGAAGGGGAGCTCATTATGTGCCGACATGCTCTCGCAGGTGCTTGTGTCTCGTCTGTTATTTGACGGGTTATCTTACGCCCTCGATGATCACAGTCAGGGTGCAATTGGTAGTGCAAGTGTCAACGGTGTCTTTGAAATCCAGTTTACTTCCTTCTAAGGTTAAGTCGTCCGTTCTCCTCGAAGACGTTCCCACGTGTTGCTCCAATCTCTTGTCCTCCAGACCGAGATAGAACATCAAATGATCTCATGTAATTACAAGCGTTCATTAGTGTTAGCAAATGGTGATGGATTACTTATTTGGGTATGGGATTGAAGCAACAGTAGAATGGAAGCAACCTGCGGCGCTACAAATAGACGCATATGTTCATTGACACGCTGATTCTGTTTGGTTTAGCACTGAAAAATGCGATTTTAATGGCGCCAGTAGCACTGGTGCGCACGCTTATCACCGCTTGAGCGTATAACAGTAATGGCGGCGTAATCTTTAGCAGTTTTTTGCCCATTTGCTTTCGTTGTTTGGCTTTTATTCATTTGCTGTTCAAGTTGAACTTGGATTGGGGTTGCACCAACCATCCTGTTTGTTATCAGCTTCTTGGGTGACAATGGGTCACAGCATGCTTGACTTGATTTCCATTACTTCTTTTACGATGTTTTGTAAGCAATTTTGTCCTCCTCTGTTCAGTTCCTGCCTCACCTACTAATCATGTTACAAGACCTTTGACTGAGGTGGCTGTTAAGCAATGAAGGGGTTTCTGTCGATCNCTCCTCTGTTCAGTTCCTGCCTCACCTACTAATCATGTTACAAGACCTTTGACTGAGGTGGCTGTTAAGCAATGAAGGGGTTTCTGTCGATCTTTCTCTTGTCAGCCTCTACGGAATGGATTAATAATAGCAACCGTCGTTCCACAAGTGACCCATCGATTCACAAAGGCGTAAGCCCTTGTAGTGGCATCCGTCGCGGCCACGTACTTCACATAGTGTCAAAAGGTGTCTACCGCATCTTACTCCGCAGTCGTGCATATGTGGATTGGCTCACACCTGTGGGCGTTTACATTGCAATATATGGGCTCATTGGCAGACTTTTTCGATTTATCAAAAGTTCTGCGGCCCTGGTCTTTGTAACAGCTAGGCTAAATGGTTAAAATACGCCAAATATGAGAATGCTTAATAAGTTGCTGGGCTTCAACAGCTGTTCCCTTGACCATGCTGCAGGAATCGTCTGGCACAGACTTTATTTCCTGCAGCTTTCGACAACACGGAAGGTACCGGATTCGACTTTAGTTCTTTCACTCAGTTGCTGGTTTGGAACCTTCACCGGTTCATGGTTTAGCTGGGTGCATGCACATCGTCAGATCAAGCAAAAGCTTGCAAACTGAGTTGTCACAGTCTAGATTATTTTGGCATGCTGCTCTTTCTGAATCTGGTGTATTGGCGTCAGCCCATATCGCCGCCTCTTCCCTGGTTCTATATCGCTCGATTTGTTTAAGCGATCCTTTGTGATATTTTTTTCTGAACGAGCATTAACTCTCCCCTTCTGCTTCCTGCACAGCACTACCAGTGCATTCATCACCACCTCATCTTTTCGTAAGAGCAGTGGTAATGGGAACTCGGCTACTCCTTCCTTTAGTTTCGCAGCCACAGCAGCCACCAAATCCTGCAGCCCTTCTTGCCGCTGTCGGTGCAGCTGGATGGCCACTCGGGTAGTGAGGCTGACGTCCCTGTGTGGGTGCTATTTTCTCTCCCTTCCAGATCCATTTACCCATCCATCCCACCCATTATGCCTTTATTGCTACTCTTATACCCCTTTGGTGACCACAGAATGATGGATGAGGCGGTAGAAATAGAGGAAAGCGGATCCACCAACTCTGCCTGACTTTAGCCCATTTCCTCCTCATAACTTTTGCATGTCCTGTAATTTTTGTTATCATTCCAGGGTCTGTGCAGACATATGTCTGTGAGTGCATGCAGTCCATCAATTTACCACTAACCCAAACAAAGTGCTAATGCCAGAAGGGTCTCTCTTCTCCAGTACCTATTGTGTGCCTAACGGTACTTGCTCGATTCAGCTCAACGCCTTGCCATGGAATTATGTTAGTGTTTTTGATCGGCAAATTGAAAAGATCTCCGACCTTGTTAACAGCTGATTCCACTGTATGCACAAGTCACCTATCATGCTCATGGGTATGCCACCTACATCGTGCACTAGTAAAACGCCTTTGTCATGCATAAGCTTCGTCGAGAGAACGTAAGGAGGGACCATTCGTACGCTTTGCACACTGCCAAGCAAAAAGGGATGAAAGACGCACAAATAAGAACCTATGTCTACTTGGATGGATGTGAGCAAGAAGAGAGCACACAAAATGTCTGTTCACTATGTAGTCGTGCAACGCGTTGAAATGCAGAGCCTCATCTTTCCTCCAAAGTGACAAGTTTCAACCACCTCCAGGGGTAGCATTGATGCCCTCGAGTGTGTCGTTAAAGCTTTGTCAACAGCATAAACTCCTTCATGTTTCAATCAAGGGACTGACAGAATGCTCAGACAACAGTCGCCATTAGGCCTCAAACATTGAAATGATGAAAGAAGGTAGGCAAACGGACCTCAATTTGATTCTTCAGTTTGCTATGGTGCTCGTCAAAAGGGGCACTGCTGGAGTCGCCAGTCATCATAGGGAAGCAAACCACCACCAGCTTTAATTGACCATCCAACATTCGACATCTGGTTTTGACGCCTTCAGCCCAAAGACTTGCAAAATGAGCGCATAAAGGTGCGTTATGCCCCCAAACGAACAACACTTGTCTAGCTGACTAGAGAGATCACTCGAAACACCACAAACCACCTCCCCAATCTGCGACCGCATCGTCTTTTCCATAGGTACGCTACCAACATCAATCTAGAAACAGGCCACAGACTGAGACGTCTGCTCGATTGCTTTCATAGAAACTCGGCGTTGTTAACAATCAAGACCGGCTCCAGGCTCCAGTAAGGCGCCTGGCATTGAGGCGCCATCGCAAAGGCAATGAATGAGTCTCTGTGATCGGGCTTCCGGCTTGTATACCACCCAATGCATAGTAATCGTCTTCCCGCCAGTAAAATGACATAATGAACTGAGATAGTCATGGAAACACAGACCAAATACCTGCAGAAGCTCAGAGGCATTCTAATAAGGCAGATGATGAGAGGTTCAAAAAAGTCTTAACATAAGAAAAGGCTTGTAAACCCTCCAAAGTTGTCTCAAAACAAAAAAACCACCAATCCGTGAATTCCCATCAAATTCCAAAGTGCAAAACCACACGAGTCATGTTGCCTTAATAAAGCATTCACGATGGCATCACGTTTCAACAAGCAAGCAGTTTCAAAACATTAGTCTACATTGTAGGACGGCACTCACAAAGGTTCGAATGCTGCATAACAGTGGGAGTGTCGCGATCCAAGGCACCATGCTTCCCATTTCAGCATTTCTATGCCAAACGATCAACGTATTACTAAAGTCTGGGCATGTATCGAGAAATATCAGAGCATTGGAACAGCAATATGGAGGTGGCGTGGTGCTGTACACCTTGAGATCTAGCCGTTACAAAATCCACCAGCTTGACACACCACGGTTTGCCGAACTTCGGCGGAAGAGGCTGTAGAAGTGATGCATGGCACCGCCAAGACTGATGGAATCCCCGATATCCTCACCGATGCGGTCACAGGAACGGCCAAGTGCAGACGCGGCTACTTGCCCGAACGCAGAACGCGCGAAACGATGGTGACGAAGATAACCGTTGCATATTACCCAACTATTAGTGATTCGCATAATGTGCCTAGAACGTAGAACAAGTATTCCCTTCTGTGATAAGTGCCTGTTGAAGCCCCTCAGATTACTACTTTGGGAGTTATGACTGCTAAGATTGAAGAGCTGTCGTCGGATAATCGTACCCGCCTCTGTTTAGCAAAAGCTTGAAAAACTGAATACCTAAAAGTACTAATGATACCAGCCTAAGCAACGAAACCGGTACTGATTTTTGACAGAAGAAAAGGAAATAAGGAAGAGGGGAAGTAAGGCGAATCTAAATTGTAACAAGAGNTGACTACAAAACACTTCGGAAAGTGTCAAGTGCAACACGCAGGGTCACAAGTGGGTTGCCTGCAGTGACAGCTAAAAATCGAGTTACTAACAAAGATACTAGGAATGCATTATCTACAGCATTTTAAATGCAAACTACAGATAGCAAGCAATGTAAAATAATGGAGCATGCAATGGCAACATGACGGCCACGCATGGAGGTAACAAGCAAACGGATTACTTGCAGAAGTCTACGCTGCGATTGCCAAATTCCAGACGGCAGTGACCGGAACCTTGGTGAGTAACCGTTGAATGACGTTGGCAGAATAAGTTTCGGCTAGGGATCTATCAGGAATCAGGTTGCAGATCATCAAAAGCATTTCGCCACCCCTTACCCAAGAAACCAATTCGCATTTCAGTCCTACAAATGACGAGGTTGTCACGAATACGGCCTCCGTATGTTAACCCGTGAAGACGACGGCAGAAATGATGCCTCGTCAAGCACTCGTAGTTGATGAGACATAAAGCCTATATCATTCTCTTCCCTACCCCTGGATGAAACAGGCGCATCACTTCTAAGTTGTTTCTTCAAACGCACATTTCGACTTGCTTTAATCGCATGGCATTTAGACGAATCAGCTTCGGGATTAAGCACGTGAGCAAAAACACGTCGATTGGTTGCAAAAGCACATCAGTTGAAATACATTCAGCCCGAAAATGGACATACACTGAAGGATCTGAGATAATGGAAGGAGAGATTCGAGGTGAAGGCAACAACGGCAGTCTTACGTTGCTAATGCTCTGCCAACCTCCATCTCATTCAAAAGAACTCAAGGCGATCAGGGAAAAAAAACCAGAATAAATCATCCGAATGGTACAAACAAAAACGCCTACAACCTGCTCTGCCCAAATACCGCGCATTATTCAACCTCATGCAGAAGAAATCACCGCTGCCCAAATTGCAAACGCCTTCAAGTCACCTCACGAAAAGGGAATGGAGTGATAAAACAAAACAACACTGATTCTTCCTCGAAAGAAATTACTCACGAACGGATAGAACAAAATAACATGTAAAAACTAGTCAGCACGTCATGTTCAATGCACGCTTCTTTCGGAAATTAAATGATCCAAAAAAGCAGTCTGGCAAAATTCCAAATGAACTAAGGAGCATCTTAGATTAATAGATAAACTACTTGTAAAGAAACCAATAAATTCCAACTTTTGGGGAAGCGGAACGAACTACTAATATTGGGGGCAATTATTCTCATAGCACAAACATTCTCCACCAACTTACAAACTTAGCCAAGGCGAGAATCAACACTACACTTGTCAAACGATGAAAGCACTGCCAAGAAAGCCGATAACGACGAATGTTTACCGAGCATGAGATACAAACACTCGATTGCGGAACAGGACACAGAAAAGCGCTTAAAACATACAGTACGAGGATGCAGTGGTACGCTTTGGAAGCATAGAAGGAAATGCGAGCAAGAGAGACGGCGTCGGTCGCAGTAGCGAAAAAGGGACGGGGCGTCCAGTGGTCAACGAGACGGGAGCAACGATGGCCTGGGGGACAGTGAAGAAGCTTGTCGAAGAGCATTGCGTGCGCATCGTCACTTACGATGACGGCGGAGTCCACAAACACCAACTGGGAGTTGAGCTCAAGCATACAGACCGACATCCTTGTCCAAAGTTTGGCGCCCTACTTGTAGAGCGGCGCATAAGCATTACTTCATCACTTACATCTCGTCCACAGCCCCGCCTTCCTGAAATGGCCAACAGACCAAACAATGGAAAGTTCAGCACTGAGAGAGGCAAGGAAATCTGTTAGGCTCCAGTAACACCAACCAATGTGTTAGCATCGATTGTGATGAAAGAGTAAACTGCTGCAAAAGGCCCCTAGATCGCCTTCAGCATGCTTCAAATCCATTGGTCGACTTGTACAACCCGGTCAGCTTTTGTGCCCTGTCAGTCGTTCGTTTAAATAATACAATTTCACAAATTTAGAATATAATAATCGAAAAATTCGCAAGCTGAAGTTGACTATAAAAACTAACATCCTGTATTGCACACTATTTCGTCATTATATTAAATCATATTGTAAAACATTTAAAAACAGCTGCAAAATGGTGTTGCACTCTCCCTCAATATTTTACAAAGCTTTAACCATTGTAAACTCATCAAACTTGCCACGTTTAATTGCAGCATTTAGCGATGTAAACTGATGAATACTGTAGCTTCCCGAGGCTCCCTTTAAGGTGAAAGAAGGCACAGTAATGCGGCAGAATATGTCTTCTGGAAACAGAGGACTTGGGGGCTGTTAGCACGGTCGAGAGGCCGGCCAACCGACTGGTACATTATGGCCACTTAAGTGACCGAATTGAGCGGTTCGAACAAACGAAGTATCACAAGTACGATTGAAATTTGTAGGATATAAACTTGGATCAGGGAATATCCAATTTTGTTGTTTAATTTTTGTGACTTATTGTGTGTGTAATGCTTTGTTTGTTTGAACAGCCGGTTTCGGTCACCTGGGGTGGCCATATTGTACTGAGCCGTTTGGTCGGCCTTTGGGCCGTGCCAACAGTCCCCAGGCCCTCTGTTTCCAGAATACATGTATTCTACCCCCAGTACTATGCCTCCTTTTACCTTAAAGGGAGCCTCGGGACGCTACACAGTCTACCCATCAAAGGCAAAATGGCCAACTGAGCCCCTATAAAATCATCTTGAATATAAATAAACAACAAACGCATCACTCCATAGCTTTTGATCCCGCAATGTTCAAACCACTCGTTGAAACATGAATGCTAACTTTCAGGCGTAGCAGTCTTCTTTTTTTTAACCAAGAATTCAATGTACCAGTGCTTGAGACCGAAAGAAGACAGGTTTGTGAACCAATTATTTAATAAATTGAAACAATAGAAATTAAGGTCTTTCCCTTGAAAATCCTGTTTTACAAATGCCTTCTACCACTTCCACCCTCTCGCCCGCAGTCTATCAATTTTATCCATCATGCACAACACCTCATTCAGCTTGAGTTGTGCCTCTCGCCACGACTCCTCAATGCTTTTGACGCCATTGCGAGTTCCACTGATGTCAGGGTGACAGGTGATGTCTTCAGGGTCGCAGAGACGTCGAATTCTCCGAAATTCACAATCTATCAACTGACGACTCTTGTATATGGCGTCCTTGATGNTGTTATAACCACCCCCTACTGCACCAGTCATAAAATCTCACCCATCCTAAAAGAAATTTGGTCGCCATAACATTTATTTCACCTGCAGCTTGTAAGATTTGTCTTAAAAGACAAAAAATTCTCTGTTTCGCTTTCGTAACTACAGTAAATGCTATCAATACAATTGCCTCAAAGCGACTTCCGCATAAATAATTTAACGTACTTACCGATTTACAGAAAATTGAAACATAATTCCAAAGCAAAACCTGTATGACTCCACGTCATGACATGTTAATTGGTGAGCGATTGGCCTCTGCTCTAGTTCACAGCAATTGTAACAAGCAGACAAGACACATCTTGGTAGTTCTTCGGTCCATGGGAATGATTTTGTTTGGAGAACAATTAATAGTGCCGCAGAATAATCCTAGTAGATTACTGATTTTGCACAAAAGCGGTGTCTTGTAATGAAGAAGTGCAGCAAAAATTGTTAAGCTTTTGACTCACGTTTACAGTTATAGAGGCTGCACTGCACTTGCTTGGCGCTTTGATTTGGAATTGGCCAGTGTAGGCCATGGTTGGTGGGTTTCTTTGGCAGATATNAATTCCAAAGCAAAACCTGTATGACTCCACGTCATGACATGTTGATTGGTGAGCGATTGGCCTCTGCTCTAGTTCACAGCATTTGCAACAAACAGGCACGACACATCTTGGTAGTTCTTCGGTCCATGGGAATGATTTTGTTTGGAGAACAATTAATAGTGCCGCAGAATAATCCTAGTAGATTANCCTCTGCTCTAGTTCACAGCAATTGTAACAAGCAGACAAGACACATCTTGGTAGTTCTTCGGCCCATGGGAATGATTTTGTTTGGAGAACAATTAATAGTGCCGCAGAATAATCCTAGTGGATTACTGATTTTGCACAAAAGCGCTGTCTTGTAATGGAGAAGTGCAGCAAAAATTGCTAAGCCTTTGACTCACGTTTGCAGTTATAGAGGCTGCACCGCACTTGCCTGAAGCTATGCTTTGGAATTGGCCGGTGTAGGCCATGGTTGGTGAGTTTCTTTGGTAAACATGTCAGGTAGCTCCTTTGTGCAGCAATAATCATTTTGCCCCATTAAGGGCGTTTTACCTCACTGGATAAATTATATGCGATAAAGGACTGCTCAGACGCTGGCCTCAGACTCGATTCGAAATCAGTAATACCGAGTAGATTGTCTTCAATGGTGAGGCTCATTTGTGAGTGGAACAAAGAAATACAAGCAGATGAAGTTGATCCTTTCCAGAGCCTTTAGTGTGAATACCTTTAGTGTGATTACTGTTGGCATTAAGATGTGGCTAGTATTTTGCGTGGAATAATCCATCAACCATGTCTTGCACACAGCTACCGAATTCGTTCCCTGTTTTTCTGGAACAACACGCATGCTTCTATGCCACCCTCAAAACCAAACGCATCCATATTTTCCCCAATTTCGCATCTATGCGGCGAAGTTAAACCTTCTGCTAGTCCACACCTTCGCCTCGTCCTACAACTCTATGCTTTCAAGCCCACTTTGTTCTGTAGAATGGGATGTGCAAGTCAAAGGCCCTATTGGGGCAGGAGGAAAGATGGCAATTCAGGTCCATTTTAACTGGTTTCCTCAGCTTGCTTGGAAATGCATTTAAGTCACTACATCCCATGCCCGCAAACATGTAGAGAGTGACATACTAGCAAGCGTACCTCGACTGCCACCATGTTAAGAGCCTTCGCTATCTAACGTGGGGTATGGCGTGGAGTTTCACTATCATGGAAAATGATTTCTATTCTGTCACTGACAAAACTTTTAACTGCATTAGCTTAATTTCTATTCTGTCACTGACAAAACTTTTAACTGTATTAGCTTTTAATGCTGCGGTGCACTGGTCGCCTCATTCACTGACGTGAGAGCACTTTTCATCTCTCATAAACATTGATCGCAAGACGTCTAACATTGTGAAGGATGTCCCTTTCAATCCATGACATCGTGTCAGCTGGGNACTGGTCGCCTCATTCACTGACGTGAGAGCACTTTTCATCTCTCATAAACATTGATCGCAAGATGTCTAACATTGTGAAGGATGTCCCTTTCAATCCATGACATCGCGTCAGCTAGGAATGCAATTTGATGTCCTTTGTGAACTTTATGACTAACCAGCTCCCTTTTGCTTTGTTTCCTTCCTCACTGTTCTTTCTTAATCTGATTTGATCCCATCTGACTTCATCTGTCCTGCCTTGCCCTAGATATGAGTAGAATACTAACGGTTCACGAAACAGACCTAAGGGCAATAAATATGAGCCCATTTTAGCCATCCCAATAAATGAGTACTTTTGTGTAGACAGATCTATCAACTCTGCACTCCACCACAACTTCGATGCCACTGGTAAACTCGATGGTAGAGTCACCGACTTTCACCGTTCTTTAAGGGGTAATACCGACTCGGTCAACTCAAACACCTCTGGGCAGTCATACAATGAATCGCTAAGCGGGAAACTACCCAATCCAACTTTGCGTTGTGTGAAGGGCAGTCGCAAGTGTAACATTGTAGGTTGGCATGCTGTGTTAGCTTTGCTGACCTCGATGGCGAAAATGTGAAATGCTATGTGGACAGACGAGAGTCCATCCAACCACCATCGCAAAGCCACGAGGCTCTAATCGATTTTCCACATGACTGACTGAAGGTCAAGGACTTCGCTCGCTTTCATAATCTGCACAATTTGACTGTCGTGATGAGCCACATCTTACAGTTGATCGAACGTACCACTATCTCTATTCATCGTCTTACTTTGGACCCCGGATTATCTCTCCTCTTCATTTGGATCATCATCATTAGCATTTATTTCATTTGTTGGATAATTCTGCGTACTTCTACAACATCTTCTTTAACCCTTCATCCGGCTCCACGTAGGGAATCGTTAGCGTACTCAGCAGAACTCGACCTTTGTAGGGGTGAGTTGTTAACAATTCTGTTATAAATTACCCAATGTGTGAGGTAGCTAGTTAATAGCTCAAGTCAAGTAAAACCCTAAATGCTTGCCCACAGACAGTTAGCACGGACCTCTTAATCTGATCATCAGCATATGTTTGGCGCGGAAACAGTGTCTTTTATGCAGTGTCTCAAGTAGCTTTGGTGAATGCACATGAGGAGCGAGCATGCGAGTGAGTTCGTCAGACGGATTAGAAGTCGTGTAGATGGTTTGCCACCTTGTTGTCAGGCGCTGGCTTTACTCTCAATTGCAATGTGTTCAATGTGAGGACTACCAAATGGGGACCCTGATAGTGTCTCTTCCGTATGGATTAGAAAGTGACAACACTTGTCACCCTAATGAGGGGAGGGGGCGACTCACACCTTCGTGTGGTATGCACAGAGGAATGGAAGCAGGTGACGCAGACGAAGAAGGTGTTTTCTATTACGCTTGAGCTACTTCCAAGAAATAAATACGTGTGTGACCCTTCACTTGCATTCCTCTTCTTCTGCAAATTAGACACAGTAAACAGTAAGAAAACATTCCATGATAAGGTGATCACTTCACAAGAAACGTCCCACCAGCAGTGTGGATGTAGACGCGTTTGGAGAAGATGTGTAAAAGTGAGGCTTGTTACGAATCGACGACATGTTGCCAGTTCTGCGGCAGGTAGATCTCACCTGATTAACCAAGTAGAGTCTGATAGCGGCCAGGAAAGAGGACTGATGAACGGGATGATGTACGACAAGGAAACCGCTTTTTATTGTAGACATTAAGGATATTTGTTGCACAGAAGAGGAGGGAGAAGGGAAAGGCGGAGAAGAAGAAAATGATGAACCCATTCAATTTACTGGCCCATTTTGTTACACAGAAGGAGCTGAGCAGTTTCGTAAGTGTGGCCTTGCTTTCTTTATTCTCATTGTTATCTCTGCACTGCGCACCATTTATGTAGTGTTTGATGGCACTATTACTTCGCTTACTGCATTTGCCAAAGCACTAAAATGATAAGTAAACAGATTGTCATATTTCATGGCGTGCGTGGATTGAGTAGGGTGGCGTTGGTGTGGTGACAGAAGTGTTTACTGCATTTGCTAAAGCACTGAAATGATAAATAAACAGATTATCATATTTCATGGCGTGCGTGGATTGAGTAGGGTGGCGTTGGTGTGGTGACAGAAGTGTGAGAGCACGAACCACAAGACGAGCTTTTGCACATGTTGTAGTGATGTCCCAACCTGTTTGGCCTTTGGATACCCTTAATTCGAATGATGACTATCACCAAGTCGTGAGAAGTCGCATCGTTGAAGGGGACTCCAATCCCTCCCTTTTGGTTTCAGTACCTCCTTTTGGTAAGAACGAGTAACCCGTGAACGTACATCATTTCAGTGTCGTATGTTGTCACCTTGTAGTGTGCCTTTTTATCCATTAAGATGACGAGGCTGCGAATGTCCTGTAATGCTTCTGTTTGTTTCAGTTTTCCCACCGCCAGGTATATATCCTGTTCAGATAGTCGAGTATTTCGAGGATGTTGATGTTTATACATCTGAGTGACATCCTGACTTATGGGAAGAGACGCGATTAGGTGAGAGAAGCTCTAATACGACCTCTAACTCTTTCTGGCTTGCAGACACTTGGTCTTGTGTAGAAGAAGACCACTCATGCGGACGCACACCTAGAACACCCAAATGCACGCGCTTCATTCGAGTGTGTGTGTTTGAGGGTGAAAGCAGACTTGGTGAGTGAAAGCCAGGGGAGGAAAACAGTGGAGAGGAGGTGGAACTCAGCATTATTGAGGGTGATAGCATAACATGGAACAAAAAGAAGATCAAAAATGAGCAGAAGGAGGAGGATCAGGAGGAGAAGGAGGGAGAAAGTTGGAAGGAGAAAAAGGCTGAATGGAGGTTATTACCAACAAAGGTGGAGGAGATGGGGAAGACAAAGACAAAAATAGTGGAAAGAAAGGTGAAGAAGGGTTGGTGAATGTGGAGAAGAGTATGGAGGCGAAGGCGGATGCGGAGGTTGAGGCGGAGGCGAGGTCGGTGGAGATGGCGAAGACGAATGAAATGTTAGAGGCAGAAGAAACGAAGATAAAAGCGGAAGGAAAACTAAAATGTCTCAGATGGTTAATGCGCTTTCAAGCTCGCGCAAAGAAGCGCGTTAAACTCCCTCGACTCCAGGCATGTGGTTGGAGGAAAAACTAGACATTACAGTGAGGATTTGAAAACTCTAATACATAAAATTCTCCGTCAACTATGAACCAAGTGGCATCCTTCTCACAGTGTACCTTCATCAATTCCATCAATTTCAGCCGATGCAATCATCCATTCATTCATTCGTTCAAACACTCTTGAAGTGCCAAATTGGACACCTTGTCAGTAATGGCAACAATAGCTAAATTGCGCGCCTGTAGGCATGTAATCACATCAACCACCAATTACTTGAAGGAGAAAGAATACAATGCGGATGCAGTGATAGATACCGCGTCTGACTAGTACAAGTCTGCCTCCGCTGTTGATGATGCGCCTTGCACCGTATTCTCCCCACCATGGGCCATGTCTGGAGGTCCACCATCACACCTACTACAGCGAACTGTGCATGTCGCCTAAGGAGTTCCTAGTGCTTTTTAACAAGACTCCGTTCAAGCCCAAAACCAGTCATGGGAAAGATGGGCCAGGTCATGCTTGGGATTCCACCACTATCGGTGCTCGCGGCCATCAGGGCAGCACTCCTGTTGTATGCCTTTGGTCGTAACACTGGAGTCTCATCATACTCCGCTGACTGTGCGACACAAACTGACCCTAGCTACGAAAAACATGCACTTCCTCACACTACTCTACGATCCGATCAATTGGGCCGAGGTTTGATACACCATCATGTCAGGATTATGACTGAGCGTGGGTGCAAATTCATCGCTACTGCAGAATGAGAAATAGCCCGTAGAGGGAAATCTTCGCTGTGCAGCATTTGATTTTGGCCAGGAAATGATTGCGCCAAGGTACAAATTCACTTTGAAGCTCTATGCAAAGTGCCTGATGGTCAGATGATCACTATTAGTAACGCGAAAACATGGTGACGAAGATGCGGTAGAGGTGGTATCGTCTCCACCTCATCCGCTTGTAATTCTTTATTCTACTCACTAATGAGCCTCACCACTGAAGAGAATCTACCCACTATTACTGATTTCGAATCGGGTGTGTGGTCAGCCTCTGGACAGTACTTTATTGCACAGAACTTTATCTGTGAGATAAAACACAATTAATGTGTTAAAATGATCACTTCATAAAAGAGCTGCCCGACGTGTTTATCAAAGAAGCCCACCAACCATGGTCTACAATGGTCAGTCATGAAGTGAAACGTCAAGCATGTGCGACGCACTAGCCTTTTTGTTACACTATATACTTTCTGTCAAAGCAGTGCTCATCACAAAGACGGCATGCTCGATTTATCATTGCTGTTTAAGAGAATTGCCTTGAAAGCGAACTGTGAAATACCAGCAGTTAGGATTTGATGCTGATGAATTCTATGTAAATATGACGAGAAAATTGTATGCAATGCCAACGTGGTCCCAGCTCAGCTTCTCAACTAAAGCAATACTCAATTCACAGCTTGCTAACCTTAACAATTGTTTTGCAGTTGTGCTGCTTTAAACGTACGTTGAAGTAAACCAGCGGCCATGGCCTAATACCGGTCAAAATTGCGTTGAGATGGCAAGTGAATGAACCGCAGAGTTTCTCTTATTCTAACTCGGTTTTCGGTCTTTACACCTATTGATCTCTGAACTCATAAGTGGAACCGGTAAAGCCTATTCTGCCCATTAAGAAAAATCATAATTGTCAATTGATAGCTGTAATTTGTGAAATAAACTCAAATTTTACATTACTTTGCAGTGGAACCTGTTAACTTATGCCACCGCAGTTTACAGAGATTCCTGTAGTCGTGGAGCGAAGGCACTTTAAGCCATTAATAACCTCCCAATGCTAAAGACAGGTAGATAGTCTAACAACTTATGCATTTAAATGCCCTAGTGGACTCGACGTGTCGTCTCCCTTTAAAACCCATGTAAACACGCTAATTATGGCTATGTATCAATTCCGTCTGAAACGCATAGGAGCCTTGTCAATTATTGCTGAATAAGCATGGCTACAGGCAGAGGGACCAAATTAATGGCTCCTTTTAATTGCACCATTAGAAGGTTTGTGTGATTGGCTGCAGAACGAAGTGCATTACGTGAGTCATTTTCGAGGTGATCATGTAATAAGGTGGTGTCTTATAAAATTATTGTAAGTGAAAGACAATTATCCAGGTCGAGGCAGTCATCTTCTCTTCTCTTAAACACTCTACTCAAAATTATATTTGGTGATAAGTAAATGTAGTAGATCTATGTCCATATGAAACACAAGCCAGGGAAGGCGGACGTGCTAGGCTCAGCATGACCAGGAGGCAAGTTCTGAGGAGGTTGCAGCAGCGTCGTTAAAAGCTATCTTATTCCAGGTAAAAAAGGTGAAGTGAACCGTATGGCCGTAATGGCGCCTTTGCGCACGCCACCTGGGCTCTTATGTTAAGCATTAAAGTGAGCAGGGAAAGGTGAGAGAACGAATGGAGATGACAAAGTAAAGGACTAGGTGGAGGATTCATTGCTAATGCTTCCTCCCTTACTTTAAGGAATTCACAAGCCGGAATTGGGAAATAAACTACCTAATATCCCCAGAAGAACAAAAAGGCACTTGTTAGTAAAGGTACACAAACTGTCACTTGAAATGGCAAAATAGGCGGTTGAGGAGTGAGGTGGTAGATTGCCTTGGACCATACAACTCTACATCTCTTCGTGGACACCTGGGTCAAGGTCAAAGCTTCAACTGCAGCTAAACTTTCCGAGGCTTGACGAAATACTAGCCAAACTAAGACACCACTAACCACCTCACCTAACCTCTGATATCTGCATTGAACTGCCTTGCGTCTTCCCATTCAACTAAAAATTTCACGCAGATGGTAGCAAGGTGATTCGTTAGCCTCAACCTGCTACTAATGTCGCTTGTAATGAGTAGTATAGTACCTCACACTTTAAAGTGAACTAAGGTCACCTCGAACATGCGGCAGTGAGGGTGCGAATCAGAGTGCATGTCTTGATTTGTGGGTTTTAAAATATCATGATTTCCCTCAAGCTTGTTGTTTGTATGGCACATTAATCTTAAAGAGAAATTGGGACCATTACTGACTTTGTATTTTGAGTAGCAGCGAATTTTTCACGCCTATCTTTAGATGATTTCACGCCTGTGACCGCCTACTTCCCAAGGTTTATGAAAGTGCCGTAAGCTTCTTTTTGTCAAGGTCTTCCGCATCGATCGATCGATCTATCCACCTACCTATATATCAATCATCTATCATCTACCTATCTATCTATCTACCTATCAAATAGGACATTTTGGAATATTCTGTTGCGTCTGCTTGTCACTTAAGTCACAAGCATGAGCGCATTTCGCCGAATGTAAAAGAACGTATGAATTTCACAAGATGTACTGCATAATTGCAGCTGCACCAAATCATATAATAAAGCAGGGCAGTTGAGGCTAACATAGTTTGTTTAAGTATGCTCACACTTTCAGCACTAGCTACTGAGGGGGAAGCATACTTTCTTTTCCGTAATTACGGCAAGGATACGGACAACGCATTGGATTTAGTGGCACGCCCTCATGTGCAGCAAGAAATGCCTCTGAGTGTAAGCTAGCATGCGACTGTTCCCCTCCCAAAATGCAAAATGCAGTACCAAGCGCTACAGATGGGAAAGAATGCGCACCTATTTTGCTACTCCAAAAATGACAGCCGAAGCAGCTGTATCTTACACCCTAACTGGCTCAACACCACTGACCCTATCGTTACTCAATGGCACAGGGCACTACAAATGTTCGCATGCCTTCTCTTTCCACTAACTCCAACACCCAATGATAAATAAAGGGCAATCCCTCATTGTTGAACTACAGGCACGGCAATAATAGTGACGGTAGCAGGAGCTAGCAAATAGTTGGCATAATGAAGGGGCGGAGAGGGGTGTACGGTGGAATTGATGGTGATTACGATGATGAGGCATCTGGTGGTAGAACTGTTAACATTATACTTTTTGTTCAGAGGCTCCTCTGTTTCCAACTTCTCCAATTTCTCCTTTATAGAATTGTCACGAACTACCGACACCTGATACGTCGATGCACCCAGTAGCAGCGCAGAAGATATCACTCACAGCTTAAGAAGCCAGCAGGAAGACAACGTGTTAGAGCAAAATAAATTTTTCAATAAAAAGAAAGAAAGTGAAACTACCATCTTATCCGAAGTGTCATCCGCATCTTCCACTATTTTTAGGTCACTATCGATAATGTTGATCAAGGCATTGAATAATTCAGCAAAATCCGGTGAAATTCTGCCGATCGGTGGGTCAACATACTCCTCACCGACGACGGGCAGCGACCTATTGTCAAGGTTGGCAAAGTAGGAATGCAAAGGATCCTGCTGCACATTCATGCGAAAAGGTGGGTTAGTGATTACGTGCCAAGTAGCACTTTCTCTTAAAATCGACAATGCACTGCAAACAAAACATCAAAACTTGATTTGTCGATGAGTTGCATTGATTCCTGAAGACAGCAATGGCCACTCACAGTTAACAAATCAAGAACCCTTGCATCAAGTGCACACATGATCTTTTCTTGAGAGCAGAGTCCATTGGCTTGTTAAGACGGAACCCATCCAGGGTTATAACAAGGCAACTTTGTAGCCTCTGACCAAGTTGCCTCTGTCGGTATCCCTTTTGTTTGGAATGTGTGGAAAAGTTAGTCAATCTCGGAGTCACCGCTAAACAGCGGATCTCCCATGGTCATTTCAACGATCATGCGGCCTATAGACCACACATCGACGCTGCAGCAATCGACAGCTTTGGCTAGCAGAATCTCAAGGGAGCGATACAACAGAGTAACAACCTATATAATTTTGACACCACTCAGACAAATCCTTCAAAAAGCTACGAGGAAAGTAGAAACTACCCCGTGAGTCAACGTGAGAAGCGGGTACCCGAAAGACATAGGCGGGTTAAAATCAGCCAGCTCGGTAACACTTCTATTAACATCGATTGACACGTTTTGATGTATTAAAGCGCGGTAGATAATGCGCCTCATGTGGCAATACCAAAGAGCTTGCAGCATTTGGTACATGGTCACCCAGATGAAAAATAAGCAAAGGTGACAATCCAGTGTTCTTATAATTAGAATCCCAAATCCCGCCTGGAATCCACAAGTAAAGATCCCAAAATTTGGTACAGACTGCAGTCACCTAGAATAACATGTTCTATACTGCTTAAGGTCATCAACGTTCAGGATTGACGCCGCAATGTTGGGGTATTCTAGTTCCTTCAGAAGTGTTAGGTCCCTGAGAGCAGTCAAAGGGGGATTTCAGAAGGAATGCTTAAGTATTATTTGCTTCAAGGCCTCTAGCTGTCCAGGCTTCCGGTCGAGACATTTGTGAGCCACATCGTACGTGCCTAGAACGGTGGGGTGAATGCTTCTGTCAAGCTTTCTCCAATTTTTCTGGGTCGATAATAATTTGAAGGATCGTGGTCCAACATGACCGAAAAATGCTCAGAATGAGGTTAAAACCAACGCTGGTTATGATCGGTTGCTTAAGGGTTATCCATATCCCATTTTAAGCATTACCATACTTAAAATCTGTTTGCATTTGTTTAGTCGAGGGACAAACAGACTATTTAGGCAAGTGAAACTCTTGCACTGACAAGTTTCTGATTAGTACAACTAAAGTCAAAAACTAAGAAAAAAATTTCAAGACTTCTTTTCAGTTACCCAAAAATTGTTATTTTTATTAATTAGTTTGCCTATTTATAGCCAAATGGATGCCCTGTCGGAATGATTAATCAAGACAAACTCCAGCAGGTGATTCTTCCTATCCATTCATTACTTTTTCACGGACTGAGGTTTTTAGACATCGTTATTATAATCACACAAGTTGAATACTAACGAAACCATGGATACCACACAAAGTCCGGAGATCCAACTTGCCCACCCACGACCAGCGTTAAATGTCTTTGCTGCCACTAAACTACAGGATCACTCTTAAATGACAAAAGTGTGATGAAACCTTAACATAAGTATATGCTTGGCTTTAAAGAACAAACTAATCACCAAAGGTTGTTAACTGAAGCCAGTGGGAGGTTGCTAGCATTGGTGTATCAACAGAATCTGACAAAATAATAGAAACTCATTGTAATACTTTGTTTGTTCGAACTGCCGGTTTCGGTCACTTGGGTGGCCATCTTGTTCTAGCCGGTTGGTCGGCCTTTGGGCCGTGCCAACAGCCCCCAAGTCCTCTGTTTCCAGAATACATGTATTCTACCTCCAGTACTATGCCTTCTTTCACCTTAAAGGGAGTCTCGGGACGCTACATTGATAACTTCATTTTCAAAGAACCCAACTCAATGCCAGGTCAAAACCTCATTTCCTGAGTCTGATATTTACCTTGACAAATCATTTCAACAGAGCGTCTAGTTGACCATGCAAAACATAAACATTAATTTTTGCACAACAATAACAAAATTAATAATGTTTGGCTGCCGAAGAATTGGCTATGAAAGTTTTACTTATTTTGAAAATTATGAAATAGTTATGCTGCTACAAATTGGCTCTTAGGTGAAAGGCGGGGTTTCAAAAGTCAAAACGGGGGTCCGGCGCAAGGTCGGGTAGGCTGGGACGTGTTTGGTTCCGTAGGCATGCCTCCCTATTCCTCTGTTCTCGTTGATAGCCCAGGTAAGAGCCTTGTCTCAAATTAATCGGTATATTCATTTGCAGGTTAGTTGGGGAAAAAAGGACACGAGCTAGGATGGTGCCACGATTTACTCGTGCAAACAATTTCATTTATCTCACTTCTCCACCTGTGACGCGATTGAGCAAATCTCTTGGGATTAATAACGCTTGAAAGAAGAGACCGATTTCTGACCGACTAGTCGTAAATTACGGTTATTTTGCGCGATTTCGGACTGCGTTCTTCCGAATTTTCCCTGACTCGGGAAAAATTGTTGGTTTTGCGAAAGCTTCTGCTTTGTCGTTCTAGACACATGCGGGGTTGTTTGCAACTGTCACAATTGAATGTCGGGCCAACCTAAGGCGGTGAGCAAAATTATACTTGGAATGTTTTATTGTGGTGTCACTTCATGTTTCAAGATCGGCCATGCTGGAAAGGAGCAAAGCGTGCCCTCTAAAATTACGAAAAGGAAGTGAACGATGCTTTGGATTTCTCGGGATGTCATCGAGTGGGGCAGAAATGTTCTTGGGTGAGGGCTAGTATATAAATTCTCTTCGCCCAAGTTTCTTTCCCCTTAGTATGCACTCAATTATTCTAACTCATATAATTATTGTAGAAGGCTCGGGAAAAAGCAGGGCGAAAATCTGCCATAGACTTTTTAAATCATCATTGCTCAGATTAGACTGTAAGATTTTGACTTAGTTATTCCTTCAAACTGCCTCGGCCCCGTTTTTCTAAATTTGAAGATTGCTAGGGCCTGACCAAAAGCATAGCAGAGGCGGTGAGATTTGTNCTCAATATTGTGACACTGCGAATTCGCTTCATTTTGGGCAGAACGTAATGTGCCGCGCATAACAGACTAAAGAAGGAATAGGAACACACGAGACGGATTCCCGATTGAAACGGTCGCAGTGCACCTTAGCCGTCTCAACTTAATTGCTTCTGTCGTTGATCAGAGCCACAGATCGAATGAAAAGAACTACGTTCCCTTCCCATTTTCCCTGAAAGCAATCGAAGGGATACCCTGGTCAGAATGCTCGAGCATAAATCGTTTCAAGGCCTTCAGCTGTCCCAACTTCCGACAATGACACTTGTAAACAATCCCGTGTGTGTCTAGAAGAAGCAATCGAAGGGATACCCTGGTCAGAATGCTCGAGCATAATTCCTTTCAAGGCCTTCAGCTGTTCCGACTTCCGACAGTGACACTTGTAAACAACTCCGTGTGTGTCTAGAATATTAAAAAGACCATCTTCGTCAAAACCAACTTCCCCATTCATCTGGTAAGGTNTCAACTTCCCCATTCACCTGGTAAAGTCCACGAGCAAGAACCGCCGGGAGCCCCACGTGGACCCGCATCACTCCATGCCCTGCAGACAGTTAGTCGCAGCATCTCAGGATTGCACCCCTTCAAGCTACACCCTAAAATCAAGTGAGCCATCCTCCCATGCATACTGTTTGCCCCAGTCGACCCATTTGTTTTGCTTGCCCCAGGTATTCTAAAGGGACGTTCACGCAGTTTGATTAATAAAAATTGTGACTTTCCTCGTCCTTTGTATTTCCGTCCACACAATTACGGTCAGTAGAAAAGACGTTAGTAAAAGGGCAGAGTCACTAAAGAATTGTGAAGGTCAAGAAAGCTAAACAATGAAATTTATTGTGTTCAGAGCTGGTGTGAGTCGTGACGCTCAGTGCTCGGGACACCTCTTTTAACGAGGCTCTCCCTGGGGCCGTAGCCACACCCAGGGACAGGGGGATGACCTGTGCGCACAGCTGACTCGCATTACCGATAGCGAGGGAAAAGGGCTTTGCGAGTTGCTGGTTGAGGAGGCCAAAATCCTTCCATAGCAGGGCATTAGACTGGACGAACGAGTATTGCCAGACATACGATACATAGCTGGATCCATGTGGCATAAGTATTTTTAGGTAACTACTAAATTGCCAGACCACATATAATCACGGACATGAATGTGCACAGAGCCTTTGAATGATGACCAAAATTACAGGATGTACAAAAAGTGTACCGAGAGGAAATGTGTCAAAGTCAAACTGAGGTGGTGGATCCTCTTCCCTTTGCCCCTACCGCCTCGTCCATCATTCCATAAACACTGAGCCCAGAGGACACAGCTGCGATGGTCACTGAAAAGGACAAAAAAAGGGGAAATGGACTTAAAAACAGCCACTAAAGCCGAGTGGGTGGGGAAGGCAGATGGATCTGAAAAGCGGCATAGCATTCACAGAGGGCAGCCATCCTACAGGCTTGCTTTTGCAACAGTTAAGGCTACAAGTGAAAGGTTGGGATCAGCAAACGGCTGATCTCAAAGGCATCGGGGAAAATATTTGATCGCTTCTGTCGCAATCTACGACTACGACACCATAGACTTGAACAATCTATAGGATTGCACACGTGTAGGAGAAAAATGGCTAAATAAAACAGAAACAAAGTAGCCTTAGCAACAGTCGTTTGTCTCCACATGTATCCCGAAGTAAATAAGACTTGGAAAAGTGAATAGGCCAATAAACCAATGATAGGCAAGAAACGGATGGGCAGATGGATCAACGGACGGATGGTTAATGGGACCGGGCGCCTTGGTTTTGAATTTTTATCAGGCAAAGAAAAATCGTCCTTAGAGTATTTTTTGTAAAACCAGGGGCAATTCCAGACCCGTCTTCCTCAACCATGCAAAAACAACTCAAAACACCGTTAAAGCACCAAATAATCCGCTTGGCTTTAAGAAGTGAATTGGGCTGGATGGATTGATCCGGCTTTGAAATGGTTCCTTCATAAGTGGCATAACGACTATAGCACATTTACACCATTGCCAACTTCGAGGAGACCTTCAAAGCACCAAGACCATGTTCCGAAAGTTCCATTCCAGAGGCAACAATTTTCAGCCTACACCAAAAGCCGCCGCAATGGGATAGAATTTACACTACTAAGAAGCAAGATTTAATAGTGTTCCTATTTTAGCATCAAATCATTTAGAATGATGTAGTAATAAGACAAGAGCTCGACTGCTTTTGTGCTTCATTCTGCGTTGCTGATTCAATCAATCGTGAAGAATATCCACTCCAGTCATCATTCTGGCTAGATGCAAGAGTACTTGGGCAACCCTAAGATCGAGGACATGTCTCATGATCATTCCCGCAAAGAGGAGGTTACACTCGACTGACTTTATCTCGTCCCAATGACCACTGCTCAACTTAGAGACCTCTCCCATATATTAACTGGTCAAGCCTTTTCGAGGATATCGTTGTTCGATGGTCAAAATAGACCACTTACAGTTGGGTGACCGAAGTATTTTCTTGCTTGAGCCGTAATAACAGAGCGTACCTATGATCTCATGTTAAACGAACCAATCGATTTTGTCGTAAATACCAAATCTTAATAAAGTTCTTTGACGTGTGATGGAGTAGCAACATCTGAGTTGTAGGCAGCCCTGTGCAGTGGAGAGGAGCAGAAGCGTTTGCCAACAGTCTTCAGATGTGCGAAGTCTATGCTAAATTAGTGCTCGAGTGTAGTCGTTTGAACATGGAGCGGTACGTATTTCACATCTGTAAGGTGACCCGTGAGGGTACGGTTTGGGAATAACCCACAATGAAATGTCCATTCTTCTCACAAATGTGGCAACGTAAGTCATTTTTCAAGTTCTCCACAAGTTACTCTTCCAGACAGTCGGTCGATTAGCAAAATAACTTACACACAGCATCTTACAACGCATATGGAAAAAGTGTAAAATAGCTCGTGGTCTACTACTTCCGCTGCCTGTCACCTGATGATCCATGGCGTCCAGGTTGCACCCATATGCCCAGTCTCTACCATGACAGCTCCTCCAATACCAATGTAGGGGTGAACCAGTCGTCCCACCATCACTCACGTTAGACATTGCCCTTAGTCCCTCCTGACACGGTGATCTTCTGTAGCATCAGCCAAACCAGATAAGTAGGTCTTTGTTATTCAAAACCAAAGCCTTCTCAAATGTTATGTCTTCTGAGTGACGCAAGATCACCACAAACTCTTTAAAGCTCCAATTATAAGCAATGCATTTTACTGCTAATTACCTCACCTTTTCGGAAACTGAAACAAAAATTCACTAAAGCTGGCGACCACTTCACCCTAGAACCGAAACAATCTCACCTGTGGAGTAGGCAAGCTCAAAACACATTAATTTCAACCAACAATTTTGGGGATTCAAAATAAGACCAGTGGAGTTGACGGCATTGATATTGGCGCAGACGTTCTACAAACCTTAATAAGTGATTGGAACGAACTTCATCTGCAATCGCACAAAATCATTTGGTTATCTGATGCATTCTCAAGCTCATGCAAGTTAGCAGCATCAAATGTACAAATAGTAGGTGAGCTGACGGAGTTTCACATTTTATGTCCATCAAAGACATCTGGCGACGACCAAGAATAGCTTGCATATGATAGACAAACTGGATCCGCAAATTTCCAACAACAGACCTTATCGTAGCCAGGACGTAAATTAGCAATGACTGCCAATAAAAAGTATTTAATTGCGAGATGCGAAGGCTAGACAAGAAATTTCACCAAACTACTCGGTTGGGTTGGCTAAACACGACCTCGATACAAACTATCATTTCGCCTAATAAACCTTCAGACAGCAGTCTTGATGACATGAAGTCATAGCAAACAAAAATCATTAATGCAAAAAGGTGACATATCAAGAGGTGGTCTCCCAAGTACATCGTCGAACCCTGAGATGGATTCATAGCATTAACAAGGGGAAATTTGAAGCCACATCTAAGTAATGGCCGACTACTAAGAACCTTCAATACATTTTGGCTAAATTAAAAAATAAGGAGAAAGGTGATTGAAAGTAATTCGATCAATATGTGTAGCAGGAAAGAGAATACTTGCATTTTGAAAAAACGGAGAGTCTCAAATTCCTCTCCCCTTCCCTCCTTCAAGGCATCAATGAGCAGCAAGAACCACTTGTAAGCCAAATTTTGACATCCCCACACGNGACGACCAAGAATAGCTTGCATATGATAGACAAACTGGATCCGCAAATTTCCAACAACAGACCTTATCGTAGCCAGGACGTAAATTAGCAATGACTGCCAATAAAAAGTATTTAATTGCGAGATGCGAAGGCTAGACAAGAAATTTCACCAAACTACTCGGTTGGGTTGGCTAAACACGACCTCGATACAAACTATCATTTCGCCTAATAAACCTTCAGACAGCAGTCTTGATGACATGAAGTCATAGCAAACAAAAATCATTAATGCAAAAAGGTGACATATCAAGAGGTGGTCTCCCAAGTACATCGTCGAACCCTGAGATGGATTCATAGCATTAACAAGGGGAAATTTGAAGCCACATCTAAGTAATGGCCGACTACTAAGAACCTTCAATACATTTTGGCTAAATTAAAAAATAAGGAGAAAGGTGATTGAAAGTAATTCGATCAATATGTGTAGCAGGAAAGAGAATACTTGCATTTTGAAAAAACGGAGAGTCTCAAATTCCTCTCCCCTTCCCTCCTTCAAGGCATCAATGAGCAGCAAGAACCACTTGTAAGCCAAATTTTGACATCCCCACACGCTGACTCGGCTCCGCCACCTCCAGTGTCGGGGCTTCCAATATCACACAACCGATAACATCATCCACAGGCACGAGGGGGCAGCAACGGTAGCAAAACCATCAACCGCAGCAGTCTTGATCGACCACTCAAAGGCGTTTTAGAATCGTGTCACCTACACCAAGAAGCAAAAGAAGAGGTACTACGTTAGCAAGTGGATGTTATCACGGCGATGGGAAATTGGTAGAATAGACCCACAGAGAAATGCGCGCCTGAAGACGCAGCAGTTGTACGCATTCATGCAGGTGAAGTCAGCTGCGCGGCCATTTTGTGCGATACTGCGACAGGTAAGGGACGCAGAGATGGCAAAGCGATTGTCGGCGACCTCGTGATGATGGTACCACAGCAAGGGTCTGGGGGTGACATGAGGGTTACGGTAAAGTTAAAGCGATAATTAATGGGGCGTCGAAACATCAAGGGAAATAGGCAGGTAGGTAAGTGGAATATTCCACAATAAGGCATCTAAAAATGGTCTAAAGCTTCAAGTCCATGGATAACAACCGAAAACCAACCAGAAATTAACACTTGAAAATTAAACGTCATGAAGGATTCGACGTTTCTGCACAAAACACTTTACCGACACTGCTGAAATCAGGACACAGGATGACCCAACCTTTACACTGAATTATAGCGCCTATAGCTCTCTCAATGCATTAACCATGACGTTAAAAGCACCTTAACCCACCGAATTATAATAAACCAACGAGGCACAAAAGTCACAGAACTCACTTGCAAAAACCAGAGTACCAAATATTAGTGACGTTGGTGGCAAGAATTCAGCAGTTACAGCCTCCCACCAGGTGGCAGAATTCCTAGAATTACGGCTGCACCCACAGCGCAGAAAAAAAGACAAAAGAGGGGTTTCATTTTGTGATCCCAAGAGCTCCACTGAAGACGCGACCTTTCGAACGATCCTATCTACACACATACCCCTCGCCATGAGACCGCAGTTCACCGCTATGTGGAGGTAGCAATGAATGAGGCACAGGCCGTACTGGACGGAGAACGTCTTGATAAAATAGTACAGGCTCTTAGGGCGCTCAAACGAACTGAGAAATGGGGAATGAAACACATCCTGGAGACACAAAAACAACGCCTCCACGCGCAAATGCTGTCAGCTCTGCCACTAGCACAGCCGTCGCCTTGCCATTGACTGGCGTGAATGAAGTCGCAAGGCAGAAATAATGGAAAAATACAAACCACTTGGTGTCTTGAAGCCCCAATCAATCATTCTTGATTATTTGCATCTCTTTTCAGCTCCTTGGCAAGGTAATCTTCATTTCTGAAACTCCTGACTCATATTAATTCCCCCACTCTGTGAAAAGATTAGTGCTATGTACGCAGGCCATCCTACCATCGACTAAACCAAAAGATAAAAAAGTCCTACAATGCGCCATTCAACGAACGAGCCTACACACGCAACTTTTCTGCCAACCAAGAGCTCACATTTTACGTTAGGGAACGTGCTCAAGGCCGAAATGAGCGTATAATATGGAAGCCCAAACATGAAACTCCCCCGCATAAATTCGGTACACCGAGATCCACCGGAGACCATACGAACTCTCTCCACCGTCTGCTGCATTTTCAAGCTCCACCGACTTGCTAACAGCAAAAGTGCAAATCAATAGCAAGGAAATACTGTTTGACTTTAGCGATTCAAACCTATTTAAGGCCTTTGAAGGCGATGAAGAATAGCTTGCATCAAGTCGACAAACCGCTTTCATTCGTTTATTGTAACAGAATGTATTGTGACTACGGCATACAATCGGCACGACTGCACCTGTAAGTGCTCATTCGAGAACTGAGAGACCCAGAATATTTAAGTCACCCAGCGGCGATGTCGAAACAAGAGCTCAGTTTTTTGAAATCTCAGCAAATAAAGCTCACCACTTTTGTGAAAGGGTAACCAAGGTGGAGTGGCCTTTCAGGTGATGCACAGATACTATGCCACAGCATCAGCGAAGGAAACATGAAGCAATGGGCATCTGGGAAAGATATTCAGCGACTACTGAATTAGCTAAGTAGACCAAATTTAATTCGATCAGTATTTGCAATGGGAAGAAGAGGGCTTGCCTTCTCAACAAATTGAGACTCACGAATTCTCGTCCCCTTCCTTTCTGTAGGGTATTAATGAGCAACAAGAACCACATGTACGAGCAATCTCGCCACACTCAGAGCACGCACGACCAAAACCATAACCCCACCGGTAGACAAAAAGGAAGCGGCGAGAGCAGCGGAACCATCAGCTGTGGTGATTTCGTATTCAGGGACAATAAGTCACCAACACTTAAGCGGTAGCCTTGACCGATCACTCATCACTGCGATCATGCATCCACATTACTCAAAACACAGGGGACAAAGAAATAGAGCCAGCGGGTAAGTTGTCACTGGAATAGGGAATTCGGCAAAACAGATACACAACAAAAGACGCGAGGTCAAAGACGTGCCGACTGAGCACCTCCATTGAAAGGGCTTCACACGTGTGAGCGCAGAGTGCGATACCGCGGCAGGCAAAGGAAGCGTCAAGTAAAAGCAGTTGAACAGGTGAAAACAATCCACGATGAGGTCCAAATGGGTGAACATAAACGCCAAACCGAGGATCATAATCGCAACTTAACCAAAAACAACGCCTACAAATTAAACGCCATTGGAGAAATCTGCATCTGTATGCAAGTAACATCACGCAGATACTGCTGGACTCAGCGCATAGGCTGGCCCAACTTCCTCACTGCAAGCCAATCGGATGCAGCGTTTATTTATTTCATCCTTATTTATTGAGGGCACCTCAGATCACCTATACCGATTTATCCATCATCGATTATTTTTTTCTGACACTTCGCAGGGCCAAATTCCATCCCACGCCAAGGAACCATAACAACTAAGAGAAAATGTGCTTCCAGCAAACAAACCCAATGTTTTCTGGTGTGAAATTGACAAACCTCGCAGCCATCTTCACATTGGAGTAAAAACTTAGGCTGAACCATCTGAAAACCAGTTTTCAGAAAGTATCACCCTAACGCATCAACTTAATGATGACAGAAACTAATGTCCTTTTAAATAATCGTCCTCCTGCCCTCCTTATTTAAAAAGGACGAGATTATGAAGATTAAAATCAATCAAGTGCTAATGTCAACTCTACTAGGATCAAAGGAAGGCACAATGAAGCGAAAAAAAAGATGTGGTATGAAGAATTCAGTTACATATCCCACTATAGAAAAAATATTATTGGCTCACGCAACATGACTTCGCCCATTCACTTTCAACAAGTTTACCAAAGTCCAGAACATCTACCGTGCTGTTGCCACCAAAAAAGTGTTCACTAATTGATATGCTCGTAGCACTCAAATTCATCCAATTATGACAAACCGACGAGGGCTCAACAGCACAGAATTGGCATCAAGCCAATTTGCAAAAATCAGGACATCAAACGCATTCGACGTCGATACCGGATGTAGACGAATTTTGCAGTTCTTGCCGAGCGATATAATCAACTAAGCATCAGCTGCACTCACAACAGAAAAGAGACAAGGAGGAGGTTCATTATTTGACAGATGAGGTCCCGCCGAAGAAGCAACCTTTTGATTGTTCGCCTGCGCACGCGTATTCGCTGCCATGACACTGTAATTCACAGCCTCAGCGCCCCAACGATTGCATTGGACTTCGCAACTGAAAAACAGGAAGTGGAAGGCTTCCTTGAAAGTGAGAAAATTGCCCTCATGCAGAAAAGCTGCCAACTCCGTCTCAGCATAGACCAAATGCTGTTGGATAGATGACATTCATCCAAAGCAAATGAAATTCTCACATGAAAAATTAAAATGAGATAACGGAGCCGAAATGAAGCACGAATTTATGCTTTGGCACTTTTGGGCCTAAATTGTAACGCACCCCTTCTAACTCCTACACTGAGACGATTCGCATTAGTATTTGTTTCACCACTCGACGAAAAAAATGTATGATGTTTGTCTAAAACTCCCCGGACGACCCAAAAGGTCAGGCTTCTACATCCCCTTACCAAAGTCAGCACGCGATTACGGGTTCACATTTTCGATTAAGTTAGCAACGCTCCTCTACACTAGAGCCAGGGAAGGAAACGTTCGTTTGCTAAAATAATTAAAACTTTACACTCTTGGGTTCAGCAACGCAAAAAGGACCCAAATAAGGCATAGACAACTACACCCGACAATTTCTGGGTTATTTACTACCATACCTCGACATATTTGCATGAAAGAGTAGGATTAAAATGCCCCGTTTCAATTTTGCAGCTTCCTAACGTAACTATTGTAAAAGCCCAAACACTATCGCAAATCGTCTGAGGTAGTTCAACTGCCCTCAAGTGGCAAGTCCCTTAAATCGCCAGGCTTCCACCCCGCCCACAAACAAAACGCTGATGATTGAGAAAAACCTAGTACCACAAATTCACCTTATTTTAAAAAGGACCTACATCTATGTATACCGAAGTCAACAGGTGCAATCACCCTTTAAAAAGCGCCTAAACTACAAAGGCACAGTCGGTATCAATATTTAAGTGAATTAGGTAAAGTAACACGAGAATTCACCGCAGACAATACAGAAACTATGAAATTAGCACGCCTGAAAATTCCTGGCTAGGCCTTTGTGCCAACTTATACTATAAATATACGTGTATTAAAAACAGATGAGATTCTTTTCAATACGAAGACGCACGTAACTGCTCCCTCTAGTACGAAGCACATCTCGAACGCAGCAACACCGACCACACACCAAGTCCGAACTTTCATACATGCCGCCAGACATATGAGGAGGCTATTCTATATACAAAAAGCATGAAACTGCCATTCTTGTTGCTGCTACCTTACGATTTTAATTTCATGTCATTGCAAACATAAGGTGTTCTGTAATTTGTCTGTGGTCTTTTAGTGCAGAGCAATTTATTTTCCATCTAACTCGTCATGCAGGAGGGTAGATGATTGAGAGGGACTAACGTTTCTTATTTTGCGGTTTAAGGTTTTTTATGATTCATTATTTCTTTCCGGTAAATAGGCGTTTAGTTCTGTTTGGTAATTATATTAGCCCAGGGTCAATCTCATCGAATCTACAATAGGTTTGTTCTCGAGGATAAATCTACTATTCGTTCGGCTACATCCGTTTAAGGTATTACCTCTAATGGCGTAAGTCATCAGCGGCTCTGAATTGACGTATTTTAGGTGAAGCCGGATTCGAAACATCAGAATTGTTAACTTTTTCGTGCTGCTGGAATTTGGCAAAACGTTGTCGTTTGATCTGTATTATTCTTGTATGGTGGATTCCTTAAGGTATTTAACCATGCCATTTTGATGTCTTTAAACTTCAGATGCTGATACACTCGTAATTGAGGCCCGGAGCGATAATCGCCGAAACTGCTTCCACTTCACCTTGAAAGCCTACTGTAATACTTTGTTTGTTCGAACTACCGGTATAGGCCACTTGGGTGGCCATATTGTTCTGGCCGGTTGGTCGGCCTCCGGGCCGTGCCAACAGCCCTCTGTTCCCGGAATGTATACATTCTGCCCTAGTACTGTGCCTTCTTTTACCTTAAAGGGAGCCTCGGGACGCTACACCTACACTTATGGAATGTGGAACCTCAGCGACTTAAGAACCGCATATTGCGACGGACGAATTTGTTTGGATTGAGCTTGAAGAAGAGCCGAATTCAATCTATTCACAAAGCTGTTAAATGCTCGTGTCTGACTCCTCTCTGCCTGGAGAGGAATGAGATAGATACTCGGCGAGGGGTATCGAGGAGCTCTGCTCTGATCGGCTGTTTTTGTTACTTGGGCTTGTTGGAGAACAGAGTCGCTTGGCTGTTGGAGGACTTGTGGTATCTGGTGGATGCGAAAGGTTTGCTAGTAGTGGGTAATTGGAGTGCTGTCATGTGTACTGAAGTTCGCGGTCAGGTATGCTAGCGTGTGATGAAAAATGTGCAATTGACCTCTATCTTAATGCATGTAGCCGATCACCCGGTCGCAATCACCCGGTCGCATTAGCAAAGACCAACTTTCGTGGAATGAAGAGCCTTAGGAATCTTCAACTAAAGAATAAGAGACTGCACTGCCTACCCCATGCTGCTTCCCGATTTTTAAAACTAAAGACACTGAATCTTCCTGACAATCCTTGGGTATGTTAACTTAGTACAATTGCCCTTTTCATTTTTTATTCTCTACTTGATTTATATGCTGCTTGGGGAATGATTTGTTTCGTTGATAGATGTTGCCCGACAATATTTTGATTTTACTTTGCTACGGCAACGTCATGGTTTTTACTAGCGCGACTCAATTTGTAAAAGAAAGAAAGGATTGCTGCAAAAACTTGGCTTTGCTCGATGTTACAGATGGTGCGGAACCCAAATTAGAGAGAATCGCTCCTTTGTGAGGTTATAATAAGTGAGCTGTGAGGTGTGACTCAAGAATATCAAATTTGAGGTCTACGAAAGGCGTGTGCGTCGTCCCGCCGACGTAGTGTTGGTGCTCAAGTGCAATTTGATGGTCGGCTTTGGCTGATTAATCTGTGCTGGAACCGTTGATCGTGTACAAAGTGTGTCGCGATGATTTGCGGTGATTCTTACCATCATGACTTCGTTGTCGTGGTGGTAGGCGGAGAGTGCTTATTTGTCAGTGCGGATAAGGAGAGGCATGGAGGAGAACCTAGCTAAATGATGACGGTGCATGACTATGCATACCTTTTTAGTTGCATTGCCTTCTTTTTATTAATTGCCTACTTGATGAGACATCCTTGCTCTCTGCCGTGGGTTTTAATCATCTGCCCTTGGAGGCAACAATCGGTAGCAAATGGATGACAATGATATTGGCGATGGTGACCTTAGTTTAAGCCTCTTCTCTTGCAAATGGCTTGTGTAGTTTACTCGTCTGTGCAGATTACCTTGGTGAAGGGTTGGTTTTCCTGAGTCGCGGCTGTCACTGCGGGTTACTAGATTGCTCTTATCCAGCACGAGTGCATGTTAGGTGCTGAAAGGTTGGATTTTGTGCTCGTGCGCATCTACTCATTCTTGCCAATGATTAGGGAAAGCTACTTTGTGGAATAGACGGAGCCACTTGTTGTGGCTTTTCATTGGAAGGAAGAAAGGAGGGCAAGTGTTTTTCTGGCTAATCAGGAAGGAGGGGAAGGGACTATGCTGAATAGGAGTTATTGATTGAAGCGTAGTGTATGCTGATGGACTGCGGTAGATCTTTGAGTACGCAGATGAATAATAACAATAATAGTGCCACCGTAACTTGTTAAGAGAACGCAGCATAACAGAGGAGTAGAAATCGGTTTGGCGGTGGTAATGAGGACTTACCTTTACATTACCTAGCTGGACCTGCTCACAACTCGTCAATCACCGTGCCTTCCACAATTTTTCAGCACCGTCATCTCGTGAAATGCATGACAAGTCGCTTTTATGTGTACAGGACGAACATATTTTCAACAAAACAAAGCATATGGGTTGCCAAAATAGGAGCTGCCATAAGTCAGTCCAGACAGACATTCATGTAGAAGAAGTAGGGAAGGGAAACTCATCAGAAAGATCTGATGTAAAGTGAATGGGATTTCGAGAGCCACCCAGTTTTGCTGCCTTGACTGGAAGTGAGTCGATTTTGAGGAAGGAATGGAAGGAAGCTATGCAGTAGGCTGTGCAATAGGTGGAGTTGCTGATAAGTGCGGGGGAGAAGAAAGAGGTGCCAAATAAACAAGACGAAGTGGAATGCAAAGAGGTACCAAAAAAAGGGAAGAACAGGGGACGGAGAAAGAAGTGAGGAACAAGGAGACACCCACAGTGAGTTAATACGCAACGTAAAACGGAGCAGGTCTCGAGCACTCTGTGAAAGTAAAGGCGATCAAGGTGGTGATGAGGGCGGATGTTTTGCCCCTCTTATGCAAAGTGCCCAAGTGAGAATGCACTCTGCCCCGTTTCACGTAGATGTATGCCAATCTACACCTCCTAAATTTTCTTACCCCAGGAAACCTCTTTGTAATGTAACACAAGCAGTCTCGCCTTCCTCACATGCGCATGCATGCCATGAAGTGTTTCTGCAATCACTCGGGGAGAAATGAGAGCTGTACACTCAATCTTATGGCTTGCGATTCTTTCGTGGTGGGTTAATGCAGGGAAAGGAGTCGTTATCCTCAGATCCAGCATATTTCTCCTCCTCTACTATCATCACCACAGTTATTTGCCTACGTTTAACACACAACGCCGGCTGTGCAAGCAGGTACCACAAATTGGCAACTAATAGGCCCCTAGTAACTTGAGAGTCTAGATGCTGCACATTAACCAGAAAGGCAACCATCCATCTAACCGCTTACGGAATTGCCAAATCGATGGTGATGATAGTGTAGACGGCATAGGTGGTGTGCCCTAAGTCCAGCGACTAGGGTGGTACGGAGGTGTCGCCATCTCCCACGATTCCTTTCATTTGACTTCTTTGCGTTGTCGTCAACATGAAGACCGTCATTCACTTCGTGTATTTTGTCCCCATTTTCACCTCTTTCTCCATCCTCTCATTCGCCCATCTCTTCTAATAGTTCTTAGCATTTCTTCATCTCCTTCTCTTTGTCAAGGAGGCGCTCTCTCTCGACTCATTTACACCTCCTTCTTACTCGCATTCATCAGCAAATTCGGATATTCCACATCTCGTGTCGGCGGCGGTGGCAGCGATTTCTTTCATTTCCTTTGACCGTAGCATCCATATTGAACGACTTCCAGATGCCACAAATTTGAGTAGCTGCTAAATTGCTTGAACTACACATTAGATCTTTTTGTTTAACCCTCTTCTTCCACGTAATCATCTGTCTGAACTGATTTGTGGCATATTCTATTTTGACAGTCTAGAGGTCATTGATGCTAGAGGCGTGAAAATGGCAGCGCTTACCTTTCATCAACACAGACATGACATCCACCAACGTCCAAATAAAACAGCAAAGGTGGAATTAAAATCCAGAAAGTTGGTCAAAGAATGCAAGCTATAAATAGGCGAAGAGAAATGCAGCGGCAAATAGGAGGCGCAACTCGTCACCGTCTTCATCATTGTCAGCGTGAGCAAGTGACAATCGATTGCTTCACCATTTGAAAATCAGCTGCCAGTATATGCTGGCAGATGGCACGTGCAAACCGAGCGGGTAAGAGGGAGTGAATGCTGTTATTGCTAAAACCGAAGTGGGGTCCCCAACACTAGGTGTTGCACTACATTTCCATTGCATATCAGCGTGTTGGTAGCATGTGGAGCTCGGGAACAGCTCCAGTGATAGTTGCCCAAGTGACTCAACGTGTGGCTGTTTCATGCCAACCTACTTAAAGTATTGACCTGGATGGGCATTTGAGGTTGGAAAAGACGTCATTCGGCCCGACTTATATCCACATCGACTTCTCTAGAATGATGACATCACTTTCGCACTCACCCGAACCTATACCTGCGGCTCCAGAAAGACATTGGTAGAGCTCATCGCCGAGCAGAATCTGTGTATACTGCCCCAGTATAGCATCATTTGACAATAAAGTCGACCAACACCGATTTCTACGGCCCCAAAACGACATCACTTGCCCTTAAAGTCGGTCAGAAGCCAAGGCATGTACTCTAGAATGCCGTTATTTCACCTCTACGTTATTCTTGGAAACTTTTTTGATCTTCTCATGGCACTTGACTTCTGAAATGGCCCCCAATTTTGCCCAGGCCTCCATTTTTGCATCTTTCGGTCCCTATTATGACCATGAAACCCGTCCAGCTTCCAAATATTGCCCCTTGCATCAAATTTGACGCATACCGACATAAAGAACTGCTATGAGACATTTGACGTGTAGGTAGACGCCAATGGGTACCTGCTCCACTTAAATTTTTTTTAAAATTAAACATAATAAGGGAGTGAACCGCAGTATTGCCTGACAGGAAACCAAAACCAAACCAATCACCTTTGAATTGTGCCATATTGCACTGCCTTGCACTACGCCACCCTATCCCAGGCTACGCTCTTTTACATTTGGGCATTAAGATCTTTGTTGTAGACCACTTTGAGCAAGGGGATACTGAAAGCTAGGTGTTGCGAATATCAGCTCCANTCTTTGTTGTAGACCACTTTGAGCAAGGGGATACTGAAAGCTAGGTGTTGCGAATATCAGCTCCATTCTTCCTAGGCGAATTAGTTGACTAACGCAACTGCTTTAAGGTTTGTTCGCGTCATCTCCAGAAAATCCTAACTAACGTACCTTTTCTAACCCTAAACAGAGATGGATGAAAACAGTTTACTAGGGTAAAGTGAAGGGAGCAGTTGTGACGTTGGGATGGGACGACGCACTATGATGCAGTGCAGTGAAGTACAGACTAGTGAATTGCACTCTGGGGTTGCAGGGATCGTGGAAGTGGAGAGAGTAGTGATTGTGATTGCGGAACGCGAAGGCTGCTAGCTGATATCCGTTGCCTAGTTGGCTGAATGGGAGCAATCGACGGTACCACCCTCCGACTTAGTGAACATCAGCGTTCCCTAATGTCTAGAACATCAGCGTTCCCTAATGTCTTCACTAGCCCATTCCTCCGTAGTGAGCCTCTTTGCCTCGACATCAGCGTTCCCTAATGTCTTCACTAGCCCATTCCTCCGTAGTGAGCCTCTTTGCCTCGCGATACCCAAACAACACTGCCCCTGGTCGTGTACGCACAAAACCCTCGGATTACCACCACCACCAGCATCATCACCATATTTTGGGTAGTCGGCTCGAAAGCACCATCCCTGATTGGCACAACACACTCTCACAATTACAAAGAACACCACATACAAGTCGATAGCAGCATATCAAATGAGGTTATTACAACATATGAAAGATAGAGGAATACATCACAAGACAGGGACTATCAAAATGGTCAAATGTTTCGGTGGACGAGATCTCGTTGAATCCATTCACAGGAAACACCTAGATGAAGTGCTCGAACACTCGCACTCGAATGCCACAATAGGGTGAGCAGCAGTAGCGAATGCAGACGGGGTTCACCTCACTTCTCCCCGCCGGTGTGAAGGAATAAATGCGTTCTGTGTACTCCAGCTCAATGTACCCCACGTACCAATCTGCCTCTACTCCACAAATTCGATGACATCGGAAGCAGCGACGCAGCACCTCTAATCGCGACCCCACGTTCCGGGGCAGCCGCGGCTCCAACACCGACAGTCTACAAAGTAGTCGAAATCCATTCAAACGACAGTTTTACTCACCCTTTGAAATGCATGCATGCGACAACCCCCCAACAGTATACTCCTCATCATCAACTCACTGACAGTCAAGAACAATCACTGACCGGCACACTTTCATGCACTTCCGTGGCTGCTCACCAATAATTCAACCTCCTTCACCTGGTTTGTTAATGCCGCAAACCCATCCACATGCAACAAATGAATCATCCTGACTGCGGAAGTGGTGATCCATTCCTTCTCCAAAACAGGCACGCTACAACAGTCAGACTCCGCAACAGATCTCTCGAATCACCTTGATATCACGGAGGGCGCAATCTCCAAATGATCTTTTTCAACCAATGACCCTGCAACACACCATGGTGCATAAAACTAATGACTTAGCCACACGTGAACATGATCAGAAATATTCCACTTGATGGCACTTATAGTTACCATTTCAGCAACAAGCCACTACTACCGCATCCCCTAAAATGTAGCTCTAAAGTAGTAATTGACCCAGGAAATCGTGCCCAAACCATTGTGTGCTGCAACCTTCACCATTCCACGAGCCCACCCACCAATACAAACGACGCTTTAGTTCCAACATCAAAACAACTTTAGTGTCATATCCCACCCTACCCTATGACACTCAACTACGCTACTTCTGCCGACGACAAGCCAGTAGCCTCTAACGCCATTCAACTGCGCACGTTACAGACTGCGTTTCGGTCGTTTGATATGAAGGTTGTGCCGTAACCACATCGCAACCCACAGACAATATTACCATATCCAACCACTTACAGATGTCCGTAATTCTGCAGGAACACTGCAGACGCGAAGTGGAGAAGACTTTTCGGACCTCCGTCCCACTCCATCGGAGGGAAAGGTGCCATCCAGGGATTGTCAGATAGACTTAGTGTCCCCAGCCTCCAAAATTGCGAGACAGCATAGGGTAGGCAGCGCAGTCGATTATTCTTCAGTTGAAGATTCCTAAGCTTCTTCACTCTGTGCAAGTTGGCCGCTGGCAATTCACCCAGGCGATTGCCCAAATGGCCCACAAAGGAGGCTGGCTACACATTTTCATCACTCACTAGCATGAAGATTGATAGACATTACACCACTCCAGTTACCCGTCGTAAGTAGACTCTCCAGATTCCCCAAATTCCAGAAGTCTTCCGGCAGCCAAGCAATCCTGTTTTCCGACAAGTCCAAATAACGAAGGCTGCTGGCCAGAGCAGAGGCCCTCGAAACATTCGGCCAAGTCTCCAACGCATTTGACTTCAGGCAGAGGCGAGCTGGATGCAAGCACTCCACAGCCTTGGGAACTGACGAAATTCGACTCTTCTCCACACTCAATACAGACAAATTCGTCAATCGTAATATGCGATTGTCAAATCTACGAAGATTCACATTGCTTATATGCAGACTCTCGAGATGAGGTGGAAACGGTTTCCCCAATGGATAATCGCTCCGGTCCTCAATTACAAGTCTGTCAACATCTGGAGTCTACAAACTTTAAATTAATGCAGGCACACACCTTGGATATTCCGCCACACAAACTTGACAAGGAATGTGTGTCAACATTTTGTCGGTTTTTGATCGCACACAGAAGGCGACATACCTGACGGGCCAAATCCGGTCTAACCTAGCATACAGTAACTCGAAACTGACAGTAGGTTACTTTGCAAAAGACGACATCTTGGGCAGGTTTAGCCAAACGGATAGTGAATTTGCCTTCGTGCACAAACCTATCATGCACCTCGACTATGTTCCCATCCAGCTAAGCTCATTAACAATTTAAACTGATTACCTTAAAGCTTAGCGTCCATTTACGCGATGCACAAGATAAAATCATGTAAGGAGCGGGACCGCGAATGAAAACATCTGTTTTCTTGAATCGCCTGGGTCTCCCACACGACGAGTCAGACGGATAACAAATAGTCTCGCAGCAAAAGGCCATAGGCAAATCGCAAACCACTCGTACACCGAGCCGCATTAATATTGGGCTTAACGATGCATTCAAACGAAGTCAGCACGTCTATACAACAACAAATATTCTTACACCGCACGACCGTAAATAAATCTTGACTAATTTTTTTGTAATCACTGAACTCACTGCACTTCTGTTTGGTTCAATCATTGACAGACTAGTCATGTAAGCATTTTAGCTAACTTGATGATGGAGGATCCAACTAGTTTTCTTGATTCCAGTCAGATTCTCTTGTAAAGCAGCATGCTTTGTTATTAACAGTTGTAATTGATAAAGCAGGTGTAGTTTGTGCTCAATCTGGATTTTTAAGCTTCTTACGATAAGTGTCAACAAAATTTTAATTTTTCTACTACAAGTCTGTATGTACCTATGTTTCTTCGAAACCTGCGCATTTTAACAATAAAATGCTAGCTAGCTAAGTTTGTGGAACTACTAGCAATGCATCACGCTGTGCCTTCCCACCCCACCCCACCCCACCGGCGTTTAAATAAACATTGGCGCGGTCAATGACTCGCAACTAATAAAGTACTTAAATGGCTTCGAGCGTCCCGAGACTTCCCCCAGGGTGATAGTAGGCATAGTGCTAGGGCAGAATATATATTCTGGAATTAGAGGGCTTGGGGGCTGCTGGCACGGTCTGGAGGTCGGCCAACCGGCTGGTACAATATGGCCAACCAGGTGACCGAAACCGGCAGTTTGAACAAACAATGTTACACGGCTACTTGTATGCTTCAAAAAACTAAATGATTCCCATAAGTTATTGGTTTGTGCAAAACAGATCATTCTGCAATGATTGTGTTAAGCGGTGGAGAAAACTGATTTGCATATAACAATTTTTTTTTGGGATTTCCGCAAGCGCTTTCACTCGTTTAGCAATAGTCTGCCTAAATCTCTTTATCATACACTGCTCCTTTCAAACTTTAACTATGAATTAATGGACAAAATTGTTCTATTTCCACCATATTTGAAATTTTCGTGCTATAATGTCCGATTGGTCCTGTTCTATTTGAGATGGAAATAACTCTGTGGGCAAACGAAATAAGCCACGGAACTAACCTTCCCTCTTGCACGCATTCTTTCCCTTTACCAACCAAACTCCATCTGCTCTCTGGCATCCCCAACTAACATGAACACTCTCTGTATCGCTGAGCAAAGCATAAATGTTATCCCAATGCATGGACGATTTCTAAAAAGTCTATTCGTTTTAAGACGCTTTCCTGTCACAGCCTTTACCTTAGTAGGGTGCATTTTAAGCGGGTCAGGTGCAAGTGAACACAGGTTAGCTGCCCTGAATGAAAGCACTTGCATGGAACAGAAACTATTTCAATCTAAACACTTAATTGAAAGACTAGTAAATAGCAACCAAAAACATTTAATGGTTGAAGCAAAAGCTATTGAGCTGAACCTAACAGAGTTTACAATACCACCATTTTAAAGGTACTTGTAACTAGAATGATAACGAAGCAAATTCACAGGAACACCAAAGTGCTCTAATAGCGTTGACTCTTGTCATAATATATAATAAGATAATTCCTGCATGGTGTGAAAACTTGACAGCTGCCTAGGTCCCAATACACTACGTGCAATCAATGCAAACTTCACTACGCTCAGGCCTACCAGTATTCCTCCCAACTTGCTTCTACTGTGTAATACATGTCATACCAATTTTACCGCATTAATACACTTACCAATTGGCCACGGCGGCAATAGTCCCTTCGGCTTTCCAAAAAGCCTAGAACTCCACAGCTTCGGACTTTGTTCACCTTTAGTAAAAGGTATGTTTCGTTACTACTGCCGTATCAAAAATGCAGCTACAAAGGACTGATAGTCGGGAAATGCAAGTGCAAAAGTAAATGCGTACCTCTACAGTATGCCACGCATAGCGGAGCCACATTTAATCCCAGCATGATCTCGCTTTCTTTTTATTGTGCATTTGAACAAGCCTCTCGTTCATTTGGCAAATTTGGTTGGAGACTTTCTCACGCTTCATTTGCCACGCATACGGTGTTAGTTTCTTTCAAACAGGGTTCAGAGCGCCAAATAAAATAAAAATGAACATTGTGTCTCAATCATTGGAAAGTCAATACGAGTTGGTATGTCAATGAGTTGACCATAAAAATACGATAACGGAAGTAGAGCGCAAGATAGAGTGGATTGATGGTTGAAACGAATTATTTTGAGTCAGATGCTTTTTATGTAAATTAGTAATCCCTAAAAAAGTTATACATCAACTATTTTTAATTTCCTCATTTCAAGTATTCGTTTTGAGATTTTCTATATTTGAGGAAGCTGTGGCAGCAAAATACTTAAGGTGATGTTGGGTGATGGAGTCATGCATTACAATCAAATCGGTAAGACATTACTCCCCTCGAATTGACTTTGCCCATGATAACACACCTTGACGTCCGGTAATCAATGTCTCATGCCTTTGTGTGTGATTTAAGATTATGCACACTTGTGAGATCCATGTGATACTTTCACGCACTTTGCAGTTGCAGTTAGGTTCTGATAATAACAAATTTACCACCCAAAACGCCATGGCGCATCAATCAAAATTATTTGAAGTCCTCCGTCTCAACCTTGCCTAGTCTTCAAAGAGATTCGTTGTGACGCGATGGCAGACTGAGTAGGCATGGAATTTGTGGCCTCACACCTCTTTCCCAGAGAAATGTGTCATATTATTTCCTAAAAAAATCGCTTGCAAGTCAGATCGCACTTGTTTAATTTGTCATCTGTCAACGACTAGTTAAAAGGAACTCTTGTGGTGAATCCAATTTGAGACAAGTTCCATAAGCATAGATATTTTAGGCTTTCATTAAAATATGTGGCTTCTGAGAAATAAAGAACGGATTTGATGTCGCTTTAGACTGAGATACATCCAAAATCGATTTGGCATTCTCTTTTAACTTAAGAGCGCCTGCAGCTTTGCAAAATAAAGAACTCCCAAAAAATGCACAACACCTTTGCAATTATTTGGTTTTTGGCCTTTCATTGCGTTCGTAGTATCAACGGTGACTCAAAGGCGGCTTTAACACAAACGAAGTACATTAAAATGTGAATTCTGATTAAGTTAGAAAAAATGTTTTAATATGTGTCTGGCTCACAGGGACTCAAAAAGTTTGCAATTCCTAATGCTGTGTAAAACTAATGCGAAATCCCCCAAAGAATGCAATCAAAATAGTTGAAACAATGTTTATTCCATTGGCACAAATCAAACATCATGTTAAGCATTTGAATCCATAACAATCGTCTGTTACTAATCGTCCCATGAGCCGTCCTTTGTGTTCCATAAACCTAAAATGTGAACCACTGTCTTGCCGTTTAAACCCCGTATGACTGCAGGCTCTACAGGATAAAAAAGGTGCGGAAAGACTGACTCCTTCAAGCGATTGGTTCCATGTAATATGTTTACATATCGAACCAATTAGACATGCACACAGCTACTGCAAATTTCATCAGATTAGTTTTAGTAAACATCTCGTTATTTTACACCTACTGCTCCAAGTCCATCACAATTGCAAATTCAAATCTACATTTCACGTCATATTTGGAAATCCAATAGCATCACATATGCGTGAGCGGAAATAACTAGCCCTTTGGATTATCACGATATGTGCCAAAATAAAAAAGACTTCACCTAGTAGATGTTTCATTTATAGAAGCGTACTGAGGTGAACTGAATAAGCTTGGATGCGTCCTGAAGCATCAAGTAGCTCAGGTCATCAGAGCAAAGTTGTAAGCACGTCTAGACTTGCTACAATATCACTAACAGTGTGCGAATGCTTCAGTGTACAGTGACCCCTCAAGCGTTCATTACAGCTGAGGTGCTGCAGATGGCTCCTGGTTCTAAACGAAGTAAAGGCAGGTCAATCACCCATTAACAGTCCATTTGGCATACACAACCACAATTATAAGGGAAAGCACACTTGCGCAGGTTGAAATGGCCAAGAAAACATTTGTACGCTTCCATTCAGCATCGCGGCAAGCAAGTTGATGAAGAGAGGGTAAGATCTTACTGTAGGCACCGAAATTTGGCCCACGAATTGCAAGCATAAGCACGGTGGATAGGAATGAGCTATTAGAGTCGTCCATTCGCAGCTGTAACCACAGTCCCATGCAATTATTCGGCCTTATTAAAGAGGTCTAAGAATCGCCGCTATTCTTGTTCTTGTCGCCTTTTGCACGAGTAGGTAGCCACTTCCCCACTTTAACTTCAATTCTCACTTGACGTTTCCACATTCTACAACCTCACGTATGCATTAAAAGTGATACCGGCGATCAGCGTTTATCATAATATTCCGTGCTGCTAAGCTGATTCGCACCCATATTCGGCAATTTGTACGCGGGGAATCCTCAGTGTGCTAGTACTTGGGCCGAAATGAAGTGACAGCACACCTTCCATATGCAGTTACTAGTCATCACAACTCCTTGACATGGGAGAATGGCTTAGTGGGCTATATTTAAACGGAGTGAAAGGCATCTCAATTCGTGAGAGAAGGAGTTAAGTTTATATGTATTATGCATATCGTGGTCAGCGTGTGCAGTTGTAAACGCATGAAGAGGCCAGCGTGCTGTTTCACTGAAGCTTCAGCTGATGGAAATGGGGCAAAACGTGACAGCGTGATTAAATGGAGTCCGCCCGTTGACTCGCTAAATCTGGCAGTAAGCCAGCAGCAGTTAGACTGCTGACTGCTCAGTACTAAGTTTTGCTGTGTTACAAGTTAGCGCCACTGCTACACTTTCAACGTCAATTTGTGGATCACAGTTTTGTGTGGAATAATATCCAAATTGGAAACATTTGTCCACTTTTTTAAAAAAAAGTAAACCAGAGCCTGAACAGCGGTATGACATTGTCTAAAGTAATGGATTCCATGATCGACATCTATCTGGCAGGAGAAGTAGAGCAACTTCATCAAAACAGAAATATTTTCCTAACCGAAACAAAGTTCTTGGATAGGATGGCAGTTCTTTGAGCTGCTAAAACGTGATTTGGGGATTAAACTTCAAGCACGTGAAAGAATAAGTGACAAGTCAATGATAGCGAAGAGTGACATTCAGCTCGAAGTTCATTGGATAATTAAGACTAAAGTGAGGTGTTTAAAACTGTTCACCTCTTGTCGTTGAATTCCGCTTGGCGGACAGTGCAGATATCTGACTTTTAAAGCAGGGTTGGTTGTTCTTAGATATTTATTAAAATTATAGTAAGCAATGTATTAAGATTCTTGCTACAGTGCACACTTTCGTTGTTCGAATTCGCTGAGGAGGGCAAAAAAGATATCGGAACAATTCACATCTTTAGGAATGGGCAAACCTTCGCGGAACATGCCTTTTAACCTCTTGGGTGTGAGATTCAGCTTGTACTGCACCATCCCCAGCCACGTATCATCAGTTACCATGGGTTTAGTGAAATGCATTGCCAGAGCCAAGTCGTGGACATGGCGATAGCTCCACACACTGTAGCTACCCAAATACTGTGGCGTATGGAATGGCCAAGGAATTTCGCGCTTCGAGAAGGCCCACAGTGCATACGGACTGGTGGGTCGGAAGACAGGATTTACCATTACTTCGCAACCGTAGTTCAGGTTTTCTCGAAGTTCCGAAGTTAAGTTGCGAACAAATGTGGCTAACTTATTGGTGTTCACGGCATAGTCGTCGTCAATATAGATGAAGATCGGTTTGTGAGGTCGGCAAAATCGAGCAGCCCACTGGAATGTGTGGAACATTTTTAGTGTCAAATTGTAGTAGGAGTCTTCGTAGTCACCGATAAGTAGGTCGTCATGTTCGTGCATTTCCTTTGAAAGCATTTCGATCGTCCTTGATGGATGTTTCGAATATGTTATCAGTTTTTTCCCTGCTCTATTAGTAAGGGTCACATTAAATCCGTCCCGTTGAAATACGTTGCCTAGCGAAGTTCTCGGTAATCCAACAGAGAAGATGAGGCAAATATTGACATCGGGGTATTCAAGATGGTAGAGTTTGCGCAGGTGACTTCTCTCCTCAAAGCTGTACACTCCTGACTTGTAGATAATCACCACGCTGGGGTGGGAGAACCCACCAGTGGGCTCATCCGTGGCTTGTGAGGGCATAAGAGGAGGGCATACTCTAGAGGGTACTTGAAGAAACCGAATCCGTGGATTGTAAAGAGGAGGCTAAAAGAAGAATGCTAGGTCATGGGGTAAGGCTCGTGGGACATTGTTTTGTGCGAGAAGATAGAGGCCGGGATGTCATGTTAGGGGCTGTAAAAGCACATGCACATACACATATGCTCGTACATGTATAAGACAACACAAAAGGCTACTAGCCCACCTTACAGGGGAAAGGTGTCATGGTAAATGTTGGCAAATTTTCTGCGTACCTGTGAAATTGGCTTGTCATTAATGAGCGATTGAAGCGTAGCCCTCATGGGAATCGACTGGGGATAAAGCTGGTAGACGCTATGATCGAAATTTGGCAACCACTCGGCATCCGGAATGCTGGATAAATCTTCAAATCTGAGGCGTCTATTGCTTCCGTTTATTCGAAGTTTCGACTCCTCAATCGTGGGTTTTGTGTTCGGTAGGTTGGGTCTCCAGGACACGCTCTTATAACACAAATATAGCTGATAGTGTCCGTTTGGTGTTACGAAAATGTTATCGTTCCATCTGCAGTAAGTGCCGCTGAGATTTGGTTGAGTTACCCAACTTGTTAAGGATGTGGTTTTGAGGTAAATATCATAAACGTAGACAATGTAGATTATGATAAGACAGAGGAAAATGAAAAACAGCCCCATGTACCGCTTTATAAAAGGGGCAGAATGAGCAGGAAATCTCATTTCTCATGCTACAATGAAGTGTTTAATTAAGTTGTGCGTGCTTCACATACACCCGCACCTTATCAGAAACCACTTTGCTGTGTGACCTATAGCGTTCCACTCTTCAAAGCGATAGGATAGTGTGCTAGTGATGCTTGTTGCTGGAGTGATTGTTTTTGCCTCACAGCACCATGCAGCAATGTAATAGGGAGAGTCCAAGTGGGAGCACTGGATTCGCAGTTGCCTGTCCCCACACATTTACGTCCACATCACTTCGCTCCCTGGCTGACGCACCACACACTGCACATGCTTTTTTCACAGCAACATGATTGGAGTATCATTTATTTTCTAAAGCAACTATCTTGCCTAGGGCAAGGAAATTCTCACGTTTAAATGATGTCTGCAAAACCAGCAATTACACTCATATCCGCAGGCACCGAATGACCTGCGACTGGACGTATTAAAACACCAATAAAATTGCCTCTTATTAATGGAGCGTACATTCCGTTAAATAGCATGCGTACAGGACTATCCTCAAGTGGAGTATTTCTTTAGTAAATAATTTAGACATTTGTATAAATCTGTTCATAAAGTTAAACAAACCTAAAGTTGAGCTTCAAATACGCAATTACAAACTTAAAATTAGGGGTACTGGGATAACTTTTGGCATTTCATTGAGTAATAATAACATTACTATTGGTTATGCATTGTGATTTGGTAACATGGATGCATGTATAACTAAATACATAGAGATGAACCACTGAGGTATGGAAATCAATGCTTCATGTAGACATGATATGGTGTCTGTGGGGATAATGCATAGTGTTAAAGATAATATTCCTGGGTATGCGTGTGTATGAAAGTGTGTACCAAATAATTATTAACCCAAGTGTGTAAGCCTGCGGTAGGACTTTAAAAATTATAAGAATCGTTTTCGTAAATGTGCATACCTATGTTCATATGGAAACACAAATTTGACTATTGGTAAGCACGCTATGTGGGCAGAATACTACATATATGTATTTATATAGTTATGTTTATATATATAGGTATGTACATATGTTTTCAGCAAGCGGAGGGGACGGGGATTGTGCAATATGACCACGCGGGCTATTGAAAATGTAAGAATTACAATCAATGAGATTACGCGGCATCACGTGCTTTTGTGAATCCGGAACTCGTCGATTAAATGAAGTAAAACATTTACAACCTGTGAGTGTGCCTCTGCAAAAATCTTTGAATTGTGTGTGACAAACAGTTTTACAGCAAAGCCCACATAAATTCAGCAATAGCTTCACTCAGCAGTGCCTGAAATTGGTTGACAGATAAAACAAGTATGTGTTGAATTTTATTTACGGAAACAGGCCGTTGAAACATTGTAACATATTAGAGGCATCATAAGTGGGTGCATTTTTAAATGACCTTTTGCCCTATTGAAAGAAACAGATCATACATTAGTTTTGAAAACTTTATATAATTTTACAGCATTGTTCGTCTTGTGCGTTGGCTAATATATCTATGCATTTGGGCGCCGATTTGCAAGCAACGGTTAAAAAGCATTTAATTTTATTCTTTTATTGTGCCAAATGCTTTTTCCTCTTTCACTTTTGATAAGTCATGGTTTGGCATAGAGGTCAGGTGGTAAGGACTACATAATGTTATTTGAATTCCCTTTCTAATTGAACCTCAGTCACTTGGACTCAAACCCAATTTCAATCGTGATTATGTGAGTCGAGTTAGCAATTCCAAAATGCTCACCTTTACTGCGAAACACAAGTTTGTGTTAACAGTGGCATCTAACACACGCGGATCTGTGATCTAGCACAAATGTAATTTCTGTTACAACGGTCGAGAATAGTTGGGATTAGTTCGACCATGCCTCTTCACGAATCATGCCACTAAGGGATGATTATTTGACCGGTTAAAAAGTGCTTGTATGTTGCAGTGCAAAGGCTTTGCCAAAGCTAGGCCGAAATTGGTAATATTGACTCTTAATCATCAAAAATCCTAATAAGACAATGAAATCACTTCTTGCTCGGAAATAGAAGAAATGTACATGAACTCATGGCATCATTTTGTCTCCCATTTGGAAAAGATTCACATGCATGCGGATTTGATTGCCAAATCGAAACACATGGACGACGGCTGAGCACATAGTGTTTTAAAAAGTCGCATTTGATAGTAAGAGTTGAGCTAAGATTAACCTATTTAGTATGATAACTTACGACGGAATTGTAAACTGCGCATTTTGTTAAAACGCGCCTTAAGGTGGTGCTATGCCAGGCCTACCACTAAGCGTGCTGCTACCAAGTGCAAACCAGCCATGTGCACTTTAACCTTTTATTTCCCTGCAGAACATGCAAACTTACAAGCATTAAACTTGGACGAAGCGCCATCATGCTATTTGCTGATTATATCTCAATTGGCTGATACGGGGAGAATGAATGGGAGATGCGGACAAGATAGCTGAAAGATAGGTGTTATGAAACATACCTATAGTTGGAGAATAGAACCGATTGTAGACTTCACATTCTTCATTCTTTGTCAGAACTTCCTTGAAAGGTTTAATCGCTGTATAAGTACTCGTGATTAACGCTTCTGATGAGTTTGCTTGCATTTCTGAAAATAGCCCACTTTCTTTGCAGTGTCTGCGCCTTTTTATTCTATGCCAGAGAATAAGTCACAAAAATGAGGTTTTATATTGATAAAGTGGAAGGACTCAAAGATGCAGGGTGTCAACTTCGTGCACTTAAATGTTTGGATGCTTAGAGCTGGAGCCTTTCTTTAAATGGCCCGACAGGTACTGGTGAACGCCTAATCTTTGCCCATACGGCCTGCTTTAGCTTGGACAATACTTTCGAAGTCCAGAATCTATCTGGTCGGCGTAGGTGATAAAACATGGCATGGATGGATTTCTTACCCACTTATTCAACCTAGAATTCATGTAATTCCCCTGTACCCTAATGCCCGAAAAGTGAATTTCACTTGGTGAGTGCACTGCGTTTTGTAACTAAGTAATTATGCTGTAACGATCTTATCGCTTTCATTTTCAAACCAGTGAACCAAATGCACCTGCTTTTAATGTCTAGACTACCAAAGGTTTCATTAGTTTTGATGGATATGCAAGGAACAAAAAGCAAAACTTGGATTTGCCTGTATATTTGAGCATCTCAGTTTCGCTCAGTTGGTTAATTGCTATGACAACATGCTATTTCAGTCGTGCATTTTATGAATTTTAAAACATTTACATGTTTGGGTGTGCGAATGCCATCGCCGAGAAGCCTAACTTAACTTCCCCACCTCGGTGAGTCGTACCAAGCTGACACCATTGGTTGTTAAAAGAAGGAACCCTCTGGTCAGTGTTACAACACGCAGTCCAGCCGGAATGAGTACGCTCGAAATTTGCGCCAATACACCACTTGAATAGGTGCGGTTTTGCCTGCCCCACAATGACTCCTACAGACCCAAGTGTTTAGGAAGTTGGAATCTCAAGGATTCTGCCTAAGCTTGATAGCGCCAAATTTGTAAAGAAATGACAAGGTGTTTCCTGGTTTTTGTACAATTTATCCACGTTTTTTAACATTGCAGCTCAAATTTGATGATCCATCCAATGCGAGTGAACGATTTGTGTCGTGGGGAAAGTTGTAATAAAAATCAGGCAAACCTTCCTCAATGTGGTACACAATAAGTAAAATTGCTTTCTTATTTGCACAAAAAATGCCGATCCTAATGCGAAGCATAAAATGTTATGTGAAGCTAACCCAAGTGTTTACGCCTTTGACTAGACCTCCTTCAGCCACGCACACAGCCATTTTTAGCCATTTTATGTTTAAACAGACCACTTAAAACGTTCTCACATGAATGCGTTGAATGAATGAAGGGAAACAAGAAAGCTCTAAAACAATCAAAACTGAAGCCAATACTGGTGCCCCATTAGTCTTTACTGGGATAGAGATGTTCTTTCCGACGCTTTAACTTACAGAAAAATTAGCGTTCAATCATACAATGCAAGCCAATTGGTGGGTAGTTCAGTTTTATATTAGTACATGCTCTTACCAATCTAACGGCTATGTAAATAAGCCAATTAAGCCTACAATTATCCGCAAGAGTTGAGGATATTGAGAAAAGACAAATAACTTTATGGCGCACTTAAAATGCGTTAACTTAAGTGACGTTCAATAGTCGTGATTCCAATCTTTGCTACTTGGTACCGCTCTCACAGCCGCAATATTTTAGCATATTGGCTCTATGCCTCCGCGCTCATCACTTATGCTCTGCATTTCTCAATGCTTCTTCTGCAACGACGCCTTCTATGCAGGCAGTGGGTATGAGGCTGCGTTACATGGAGCAACGATGTTGCAAGATTGCATTAACGGCGCGCTATTCAATTGCTTTATTGTTGAGTTTTTGATGAGGTAAGCCGACCGTGAACGTATTTTAGAGTCGTATTGCTTATTCCTCTTGTGTAAATGATCAACCGTCTCTGTTTATATCGCCTGTCTTCTGACCCAATATTATGCANTGCTTATTCCTCTTGTGTAAATGATCAACCGTCTCTGTTTGTATTGCCTGTCTTCTGACCCAATATTATGCACTTGACAGCTTTTGGTGTGTGCTTATCCACACTCTTCTGCTTTCGTGTGAGAGCTTGGTTAGCTTGCATAGGGCAGATGTGTCGACAAAGACTGCAGCGGTGCGTGCGGATAAGGCCAAAAGCATGCATCCTGTAGTGCAGCCTTACTCCCGCGATTTGATTACAATAGAGGGTCTAGCATCCGATTACCTCCTCTTAATCACTTCCAGTATATGGCCCTACAAACGACAAGAATATTGGTGGGCCAATAAATTAACTCACTAAAAATCTTTACCTTTGAAGCTCCTTTTTTTTAACTTAATAAAGCCTTCAATTATCCGACCCATCAGAATGGTGAAGTCCGTTTTTAACTTTTTAAGAAACACCTTGTTCATTTGCGCAATTTGAGATTGCCTCGGTTGAGATTATTCATGGTTGGCCCATTCGCGACTAAAATTTAAAATGTCTGCAGACATAAAAACTTCGTTAATAAAAGCTTAGTTCAAAAAATGGAGCTGTTGGTGTTTTTTATACCGAAAGGGATAAATGTTTCACATCTGAGCACTCACTACTGACGCAGTCAAAACCTCAAAAATGTTAAGAATTTGCGGGGTTTTACCGAGAAAACATCTTTGGGAACAAAACAAGGGCAGGTTAGTGTGATGGAGAGCCATGAAGAGCGACTTTAGGATTGGTGTCGTGTGGAGAACGGTCACTAAGCGCACATCGTCAGATCAACACAAAAAAGTGGGTTAATACTCAAGCCTGGGCTTAGCAAGTTAGGTAGAGGGAATGAACCTACTCATGAGCATTTTGAACCAAATGAGTGCGTACACATAGGTGTGATGAATCGTGGCTCGTCGCATTACATGCAACTTGCATCCTACTCTGACCTTACTGCCAAAGCGAAAGTCCTATTTGGTGGACATTACGTGGCTCAGTTACGAGCCGTCATCAATCTTTACTCGCAAAAATTGTAGCCCCTTGATTTGAGTGCAAATACTCACTCTAATTCTGAATAGGAACATGTCCACTTGTGACTCAAAAGAACGGGATTTAAAACGGCGGAAGAGAGAGTGATTGTAGGAATGGACGGCGCATATGAACTGCACTTAATAGCGTAGAAGCCAGTGCTAGAAAACCTGGATGTTCAAGTCTGTTAACCAATGCAGCGCTATCATTTCTTCTCTGCATCACCTTCCCGTTACCTCTGATTCTTCCATCGCATCCTTATCGGCGCTTTCAACATCATCACTGGAGTATCTAGGGCTTCTCCCAAAGCAGAGTGAAACAAGTGTTCAAGATTAAAGCCTGTGACTATGTTGGTTCCAACTATAGCAGGATGCTTGACCGATTCAACTTCTAAATTTTTGTGCATGGGTTCATTTGCTTCCGCCACAATTTGCCTGTTCAGTGAGTGGCTCCACTTCTTATTTAGGGAAATTACCTATACTTGTTTACGAATTCAGTAGCTTGTTTTTACAAAACAAATTAGAATGAACAGTCCGAATTCTGAGCTCATGGTAAGCACTTTATTATTAGCTTGGATCACTTAATATTTCCGAGGTGTCAATCACATCATTGGACTGTGGCATTGTTAAGAGGTTGTCGGCTAAAAGCGTGTTCGCGCCTGAAATTCACATCTGTGCGTGACAAGCGTTTTTGAGCGTATTTTTGTACGTTACTGCTTGGATTGCATTGCACAAGCATGAAACTTTTCTGGATGGCTATTATGATCTTGTGATGAATGAGGCCACTTTTGTCGAAGTAAAACATGTTTTACTACTCCAGCTAGTGCAAGGCTTAACTACTTGATCGACAACACTTTTGAGGTGAAAAAAAAGATATCAACTAATCACACATCGAGATGCATCTATGCCACAATAACGTGAGGTTCCAATAAGTCTTACCTCCACCCTACCATAAACAGCCCTGTCTTGTGAGGGGAAACTTAGTCATTTCAGGTAAATGGTGACAACTGTCTTGTATATATCAGGGATGTCATTCTTTAATCCTCCAAGAACCAGATAGACATGATGGCATGTCTACTATGTGTCAAGCGACGTAGTCACTTTCGAAGTCGGCGCAAATTCTGTCGCTGCCGCAGCAAGTTCGATTGTGCGGCATGACGTCCGTATACCTGATAGGGCTAAATGCGACTGTTGGCAAATGATGGCAGAGAAAACTAAAAAATACTATTTAATCAAAATGTTAAACAATAGCTCGGATGAACAGAGTCTGTGATTGATGATCTGCACGAAACAATGTATGGTGTCTGTGCATATATGTCCATTGCATACTTGAGATTACTAGATTTGAGGGAGAGAGGAGAAGCATTGTTTGTCCAAGTGACATATTCTCTAGGTCATTTTTCGCGTTGAAGATCTGCAGTAAAATTGAAATAAATGTGTAACTGTATTTCCTTTTGTCACTGTCACCGTCAACGATGTAGCGAAGAACGCAACTTGTGTGCCCTACATAGTTTAAACTGCTATCCAGCACTTTAAATTGCACTTTCATAAAACTATTAGCCTTTACTTGCAGTTTAATCACCTTTAATCACCTAAAGAAAATAAGGAGGGGTTCTGCTCTGTGCCCAAGAGCCTTCTCAATTATCACACAGCCATCGAAGGAAAAGTATGACTGCAGAAAGGTGCTGTGCCAAGAAAGGTATTCTTCTTAAACAGGAAAGTTTCTTAATAGGGCTGAACCATACACCACTTGACAAGGAATTTCATTTGTATTAATGATTATTACCATCAATTAAATGGATCTAAAGTTCTTACAGCTACACATCCTACAGGAAAGCCGATTTGACTAAATTCAGTGCTGAGCTTATTTTCGGTGGTGACTATATAAATTCTTAGTTTGTTTTGACAGCATCATCACTATGTCTACTAATTACTGCCCTATATTAAGGTTTTGATTTCAGTTTACCAATGATGTGGTTGCAGCACTACGAAGGTTTCATGTCACACTCGTTGGTTACAGCTGATCACACCAGCCAGGAAGCATGCCAAGGCTGTGGCATAAGTGACTAACCATTGAGGAATAGATGCCTTTTATGGAGTCCTTCTCAGTCCCATTTCCCTGGATAGTTATGTGTCACTTAAATCTTAGAGCATATCGTGGAGCTTGGCTGGTTGTTGATCAGCCTGCTACAAGGAGAAAATAGAAGCTCGATGTTAGGAGGCTGAGCCATTGAGTTCAATTTAATTGACTTTGATAATCTGGGGCAGGTATGGTGTAGGCGGCAGCATATAAAGCTTGCCTGGCGCCTAGTTCAGAGTGATCAGCAAAGCTCTGACAACAGGTGGAGGCTCAGCATCGCACTCTGCTGTGTCGATGCTTGCAACGGATTCTAATCGTGTTCGCTTAGGCAGGTGTTTTTTGGCGATGGGATTTTTGAGTATCCCTTTCACCTTCGTCCTCTTCGGTATCCATCGCTCCCCTACTTTGAACCCTTCCTGCTTTCCTTCCACATTTTCCCCACAATGTCGCCATAACAAAGCTTTAGTTTCTTCCACTACTGCAGAGAGACGTCGTCCCTTCCTGCTCTTACCGCATTATTTTTATAATGCATCACCCTGCTGAACCACTATTGATTAATGCAATTGGTTAGTCACATCGAAATTGTACTATGCGCCAACTGTCTACTTCTTCAAAATGCTTGCTGATCACTTAAGGAAAATATGGCATGTCTTTTAGTGCGCAAATTCCAACTTTTGCCAGCAATCTGTAAAGTCAAAACGCGCACACTTTCAAATTCGTTGTTCCCATACGCTCTAAGATTGTGCTGATTTTATGGCGGTTTAGGGTCAGAAATTGGAAGCGATGCTATGTCATTTGACCCGAAAGTCGAACCATACTAATATTTGTTCCTCCATTTTACACAGATTGATCCTGATATCGACATAGATCAGTATCAGAGTTCCGCTATTGCAGCATTCACCCTAGAAATGGATCCTCTACGATATCTGTGACCCAAGTTTGGCCTCGGTTGTCCTTAGAATACATATGGTTCGATGCCTAAGTTAAAATTATGCCGTTTTGTTACCTTGAAGTCGATCTAGGCCGTTGCCTATGTCCCGATCCACGTTGAGTAGTGAGTCAGTTGACATCTAACTCAAAATCTATCGCCATTCAGGAATTTAGAAATGCGCCAGTTGACATTCACGTAGGCATTGATGGGTTTCAGTGTTAGTGTAACGAGTTTCAGCACCCTAGAAATTGGACATTTGTACTTATCTGCAACCGGTTTAAACTGTTTTCAAAACGATGCTATGTTCTTGCATTCGAAGCCTTTGATTCGTGTTTAGATGTCATACAAGCCTGCTCTTCAGTTTTCCTTGCAACTGATCCCGTGTGATTTGCATTTAAAAAAATAAATGATATTGCTTTCCACTATACAGTTGGATTACCAACCATACGTTTTTTCATTTCAATATTATTATTAAAATTGTGAAAGTTATAGCATAAGGTATGCGAGGACGACCAAATGGAGGTCACCATTAATCAGAGGTGCTATTTCCACTCTACAAAGGCAGGCATTATCTCCAAGCTTTAAATCAAACTCATCAATTAAACAATATGTTCTTATTTTGCGTAATCGACACATGGTTGTAGCTAAGTGGCATCGATTGCATCGATTGTTGCGTTGTCGCGAACCGGGCTCTTCTAGTGCACAGGCTCGAGATCACAATCCATTAAAGCTACCAACCAGCGGCCTCAAATGCCAATGAGTATGAGTTTACAAAGAAAGACGACATGTGCGTGACAATCATCTATGGCTGGATGATTGAATTGATGGGCAGTAGAAAGGACCTTGAGATACGATTTCGCTTTAGTCTCACGTATACATTGTTTGTGGTTGAACATTGTCATGAACAGAATCTTGTTAATAAGCACTAGTGAATAATGGAGACCCAAACATCCTGAGCATGTAACGTCAGGACTTAGAAAGTTGAATGGAAAAACTTTCTTGCAATCCAGGCATGTAGTTATCGAAGTTAATGTGGGACTTCTGAAGTCTCATGGCTTACTTGTCGACAGAATATTTGATTAACTTGTGCACTTACGGGCTGATTGAACTTAGTGGCACAAGTTTTAACACGAATCAACTCATATATCAAACCTCATTTTAGTTAGTATGTTTATTCAAATGCTCAACTTGTCAATCTTTCCCCAGTCCCACTCCAACTCAGATATGGCACACATTTTAATTTGTCAGCTCCTTAGTCACTCACCAATCCTTGTAACGTCGTCAGAGAAAGCCCCAAAGAGGAGCATGGAGTGTTGTGTGCCTTCCGCGTCACTAAAAACAGCCGAAATTTTGGCCATTGTTCTGCTATCTTCATGCTACCACGTCCAGGGGCACTTTGACAGCAATGCTAGTGAAAGACTAAGGGAGAATAAAGGAGGATACAAGTAACACTGTTGTGTAATTGATTGTACATCGGTAGGCAGACCGTGGAGTCTTACCAGAATCTGCAAGATGAAATGACAATGTGACCATTGTGCCTAGGGTCATGCATGTGGTTCCCACATTCTGCTATGCGATTGCACTTTCAGTATGCGCACCTACCAGCGATTGCACGTCGGGGCAATAGCAGTGTTTCACATGCACTACCACTTTGTGCCTGAATTGCGTCCCACTTCAAGGCTTACATACACGCTAGTCGAATGATGACGCATTCCAACCCACGTACTAAGGACGCACCTCCATCAGAGCCTCCAACTTCTGTGGTTTAAGTATGCTCACGAGGACAATAGCCCTTGGAACCAAACTCCTATTTAAATAAACAAAATACCTTCCGCCTTCTCGCCCTTTTCAGCACGATCCACGCACCCTCTTCATTGGTTTACATATGCTGTAACCCTGTCTGTCCAGCTGCTGAATCAAATAATTAGGAAAGTGCTCTTTATAATAACCAGTTGACGACAATTATATTATCTCTAAACGGCTATTTCCTTCTTAAATCTCATTCACTAAAATAGACTTCTTCTTTAAGTCTTGCAGTGAGGATGTGTTAGGTTTAAATTATTGTGCTGTTAAGTGCTAAAACCAGATCAATAATATACTATAAAACAGCTACACCTCTTAGGCATCGTTGTACAGCGTTCTGATGGTATAAAGCAAGTAATTTTACCCGTAATTTGGAAGGACCGTGGATTTATAAAGCCATCGAATGGTGATTGGGACTCATACATTTTGCCAATGGTCCCAATACGGGAAATCGCACCTGATTAGCCTTTTGTGAAGTCCATTAATGTAATCCCTGCGATGCGTTTACTAGGTTATTATTGCCCATTCCCTAAACAATTGCACATTCCGATGGATGTTTAAGCCTTTCTAGAAATGCATGATCTGTTCTAAGTATGCATAATCAATGCACAACAAGTGGCTTAAATAATATTGTTCTTAAACGGCCCAATATTTTTTATCAATTCCGTTGTAGACAAACAAGTAAAGGGAGCCAAATATGGAATTTTAAAGCTATTTTATATGCAAAACATTAAAAGTGAATGCAGAACATGTCCACTAAAATACGAAATAAACAAGCTTAACTAAAAATATGTCTTAAGGTAAAAAATGCAATCCTTTTGCAGCCGGACTGGGGTCAACAACCTCAAAAAAGTCAATTAAAGGCCGCCGTTGCCAAGTAATTTGGGCAAGCGCTTGTAAATCACATCGGAATGCAGAGTCATGTCGGTATTCCTTTCGGTAGCAAGAACATCTTTTGTGTCAGCGTGTCATCATCAAGTAGATTTATTTCCCTGCGCACCTAAAATCAAAATTACTATTGTCATGCCTAAACTAGATTTTCGACAGAAGCATTTTAGTTTTTAGACGATTTGCGCACCGACTTTATGACCATTATACGTTTTCCTTTAAAGAAATCGCACATGCAAAAACGCATTTTATTGACCGACTGGCATAGCATCAAATTGGGCAAAACTTTAGCTACCTATTCCATTTTATGGTTATGCCAGGCATCCTGTGCTGCACATGCTACTGGAACTCAGTATTGAAATGAGTAAGTATTTGCTTCCCACAAAATTTCATTTCACGACTGTAAGCTCTAACACTAACACACAATGCACTGTTTGCTATTCATTGAGAAAGTGCGATGTGTATGCAGAAGTAACAGGCAATTGGCAATGAAAACCATTTGATTATGCCGAATACGAAATCTTACTATTATCGGAGTCTTTCATGGTAGCACATTAAAGCCCTCAGGAATATCTTTACAACAGGGCCTCCGTTCAGAATTACCCTACCACTTGTAAATAATAAGTAGTGAAATCTCACTCGAATCAGTTTCAGTTTCTTTGGAGGCGGATAACCTTCCGTAAGCTCCGTCTCTAAAACGATTTGTATTCTTCCGTCTTCGTTCCTCGCCGGCCACTTTAAGATGTGTACTTGACCTAAAAAAAAACATTTGACATCATTCCATAACTGACTTTTGTGCTTCATTGTAAAATTACGCATGAAGTTGCCTGTGTTGTCGCTGCTCATGAACTCCATTTGGTCTGTTTCCTCATTGAAGAATAGGAAGCCCATGCCACGGTGTCTGAAGGCTCCTCCAGAGTACGCCCTCGAACTGTGCTTAGAGAGGGAACGGAAGCGTCTTATTTAGACTTACTTCGTCGAAGGAAGCAGGATGTACTAACAGCTACTAATCATTCACAGTACTCTAATCAGAGGTGGAATACAAAATACAACTATCTGATTGCATTGGTAATCGCAAACATCGCTGTCATATGAAAAAGCCCTCAATCTCGTAATCAAAGAACTTAGAGAATCGCCTGATACAATACACGCAAAGCCAGAAAATCGTTGAATTTCTTCCAGTAATTTTTGCTGAAATTCCAGAAATATAGCACACAATAGCAATTCATAGGAACCGTTAAAACATTTACAATTTTAAAGACAATCTGTGTCACCATAGGGATTTTCTGTACCGCTTTTTCACTCATTCACCCACAAAATGTTTCGTGCACCATTTGCATTCAAATCACTAAAGAATGACTGGTTAGAATGGATTTTGAGGGAATTCAATGGCCAACTTTCTTGGCAAAATTTACTTTGTTTGTCTTGTAGCTCATTTGGACATGCTTTGTAGGCACAATTATTTGCTGCAACCCAGTGTTTTTTTGCTAAAGAATCATTTAAAATGAGGTTTGTGTAAAGCATACCTTTTCACGTATTTTGGGAGGTCCTTCAGCATAGTGAAGTTGGAGCCAAGTCATTTAACACTCAAAGGCAATTTCATTACTGCAATTTCTGTGGACTTTGTTATTTGTGCCACAAATCTTTACACCCTTTAAGCTTATTGTAATTACTTATCTTGCCTTAAGAAGCTGATTTTCTCCTAACTTTATTGTGTCTCAAATGTCCAGTTTAATAAATCCTAAGTTTTCTGGTATCTAATCTCGCGCATTCTCCTCGTAGCATTTATTTAAACTTATTATCAAAAAGTTTAAGGAAATCCAATATACAATTAAGATTCTGACCACTTTGATAGTTGGACAGTAAAAGTGTCTTGAAGGACTACTACATTACAGTATTCGCTTATCGCTTACCTGTACCAAAAAGATGGCTGCCCAATTTGACCGATCAAAATGTTCTCAGAACACGGATAGATGGCATGAGTGTAGAGACTCATTGAACCTTCCCCTTCCCATTCGCCAATCAGCTTCGCGAATGGTTGCAGGGAACGGTGAACTGGACAGGTCGCTATTGCACATAGGCTTATTTACTTAGTCGTCATCAGGCAATTGCATGCCCCTTGGGTTGTTAAAGCGTTTGTTGGCACAGAATAATCAAATAACGGCTCTATGCACTAATGTGCAACCGCAGTTCTACAACTCTATGCGATTGGAAAAAAGGGACTGCTATGCAAGAAAGATTCGTTTTTTAAGTTACAGTAAGAATCCAGAATTGTTTTGTGTAAATAAAGGGTTACTTTGCAAAGCAATGGTTTGGAAGACATTTGTAGTTCAATCATCCAGCAAAAGCATAAATAGCTAATGGTGAATAAGCATTGCAGCATGTTTTTATCAATAATGCGCTTAAGAAATCACAGGTAAGTTGCGAATTGCTTCTGCGAAAAATGAGCCAAAGCATAGTGTAATAGTCACACGTGCGGCACATACACTAACGACACTGAATGGCGATCATTTAGCTTACACCGCATTATCGAATGAACATTTTTCGGCGTTTTTAGCTTCTGAAAGAACATCTTTATCTAAATAAAGATTGGTAGCAGCTTTCCCTTTTATCAATATTACTTCGACGTTTTCATACAAAACTGCGTTACAAGGTAAATCTAAGTGTAGCACGATCAGAAATGATTGCGTGTATGCCTGAATAAAGTCAGGGTAAAGGCACAAGTACTTCGGTTAGCCTCACTTGGCATTCCATACGTCGCGATAAAAACCCAGCAGTTTTGGATGAACAAGAGAGCAAGCAAGTAATTGTAGCAATTTCACTTGTTATATGCAAGATTAGATTAGGTTAGCCCAATTTTTATTGCTTTTGTTGTCATATTCCACTTTGTTAAGTGCATTACAAACGAATTTATGCGGGCGCTTTATATTTTGAAGAGTCAGTGTTAGTGTATAATGTTGTCGGTGAAACAAGTTGTTCACTTGAATTGGGTAAGTGGTCGAAATTGGGCTGCAGTTTCAAAGCGACTAGGCTGACACAAACTAGCTGTTTGTTTACAAAATACAGCGCACTCGCTAGGCAAAACTCAAGATTCATACGCCTAAATACGGGGAGATTATATGAATTGTAGATTGAACAGTCGGTAAAAATTCAGCTTCGCCACATTTTCCTTCTACACAGGCGAGGCTGATTTTGGAGGTCAAGAATATTGTCCAAGTTGGGGCGGGCTGTATAGAAGAGGACTATGCGTACACCAGCATTTGTTGGGCCATATAAGGATGGCTTCCCGCTCTCAAGCATCTAGGCATTCAAGCGCACGACGATGACAGCCTGCATCCTTGAGTCTTTCCATTCCATCGATAAAACACGCCTTTTCTTCCGGTTCATCCTCTTGCTTAGAACAAAAGGATGTAGATCCATTTTTAAAACGCTCACAAGCTAACCAGAAGAGCTACTTGAATCCTTAGGCAGTGAAATTTGCCTCTAAAGAAAGCGTAGAAAAACAACAAATGGGTCTGTTCTCCACATCTGGGTACATATACATACCCTTCATTTGTCTATCTTGTCTGCAACTGCCCTTCCATTTGTCCCGTATAAGTTAGCTGAGGTGAGTGTTCGACAAATAGAATGACGGTGCCTTTTTAGGTCCAGTGCTTGCGAGTTTGCATACAGTTCAGAGGAATGCGAGTTAAAATACATATGAATGAAAAGTCATTGGTAAAAGCATGCCTAGCGACAGGTTTGGCGTAGCACTACTTCACGGCATATTTTAGTCAAATGCACACGTTACGAGTCCATCATACGATGTAACAAAATGTGTTAATCTTGGTGCAACTCTTCATTTAAATGCGACTTTTTGAATAGCATATGTTCAGCTTTGCTTCATGCGATTAGATATTGGTAGACAAGTTCAAATGCATCTGAATCTTCCCAAATGGGAGTGAACTGATGCCATGAATTTATTTGCATTGCTTCCATTCCCGAGTAAATAGTGATGTTGTAGTTTTTTTAAGATCTTAGCTAGATAACAGTAAATAAATGCCGACTTGCCGAAAATCTTAGATGCATTTTTTGTCAAGGGGTTCTTCCTCATTGGGGGGATGTGTCTAAGACACATATAGTTTTGCTCGGCTTTAGCGAAGCTCTGGTACGGCTACATGCAGGCATGCTGCTAATCGGTTAAATAGTTGTTCTGTAGCTGTATGATTCATAAAGAGAGGCATGATGGAACCAATTTTTACCGCTAGAATGGAGGTTGCATTCATGCTAAATCATTGATCCGCGAGTGTTAAATGGCATCGTAAATGGAAATTCGCGCTTCGTAGTAAAATTGATCATTTGGAGTTACTAACTGGACTCGTTTGGTCAAAATGCAAATCGGAACTGAGATTATGGTGATTGGGATTCAGCCCAGAAGGAAATTTAAATAGCGTTGTGTAGACCCAACATCCTACTATCTGTACTAGACCATATCTTGGTAAAAATGAAGAGAAATGAGTAGTCGACATGGTGAAAGAACAAAAATGAGTGTTTTTGAAGCTATGGATTTATAATAAAAAGAGTATTTTCTAGCCGGTATTTGCATATCAAAACCCCCACTGCGCAGGTATATTGGCCGACGCATTTTTGAGATATAAGGTGCCCGAAAATTATTGTATTAGTTATTTATTAATTGGGTCAACAGTCATTTTGAAAAAAAAACATATACTCCTGGTGCCTCCAAAAGTCAGAAATGATCCAATGACATGTTTAAATAAGTCGAGTTCAGCACAAGCTAGTTTCATCTGCCAACTAATCGCAAGCGCAAATGAGTGAAGTTACTGCAGAATTTATATGGGTGGCGCTGCTAAACTGGTCGTTGCATGCAGGTCTATAGAAATCACAGAGGCACACTTAAAAGTTGCGATTGCTTTACATTGTGTTTTTACTAATTCTAGCTTTACAATAATGCGAGCGAAACTACGTAGCGTTATTGGTTGTAATTCTTGCACATCTGATTCTTCGTTTGTACTAATTTGGTGACTGCAGCATTATCTGATTGGGAGCATGTTTGTGGCCTGCCACTCTGTACCTATGGCGGCTATGGTTATGCTGATCACCTCATTTAACAGATTGACCTAAAGACGATCTAATAAAACCTGCTTATTTTATTATTCCTAGCAGTAATGGTAGAAAGCAGCATTGAAGATAGAGCAGTTGCCTCCAAGCAGCAAGTTTTGTAGCCCAAATTGGTTAAAATAAAGTAAAGACAATTAAGAGGGTAGAGATAATGCGTTTAATTACAGAGATCAAGTCAAGGCACCACTTCAGCAAGCTGTCGTCCGATATGGCAAAAAAAACCCTATGATTATGATAGAAATGACTTATTGCTTGCTTAATGTGGCCTTGTATGATTTGGAGTATAAAGAGCTTTGCTAAAGGGGAGATGGAGCTGATTTTACTTCCAACATGCAGAGCACTGCTTCGCTATCGTTTGGCTCCCTTGCCACGGCGTTCTTCCGAGTTGATGAAGGTTAGTGACGTGGTCGCAGAGATATGGACAGAGATATCACGCAACAAAAATGCTTTCACAGCAGCAATGCTAGAAAAAATGCGCGGAAATTTTAGGAGTCAAAATCGCAGACCTCCAAATGCAATGGTAAAACATGTCTATTCGCTCAATGGTCTGGAAACGCTGTCAGGGTCAAGAGAGCCAAGGCCTCGACGTTCCATGGCTGTTGATTGATACATCATTTGAATGTTCTGCTGTGGTGCTAATGCAGGTGGGAAAGTAAAGCTGATGAATTGTGAGGGGTAAAAACGTTCGGAGACGCAATACATCAGCTCCTAGTCATACGCCTGCTTTTGCGACTTCGACGGAGATCAGTTTGTTTAGGGAGGAGGTGTTTGGGGAAGCAGAAGTAAAGGAGCACGAGCTGAAGCCAACGGAGTCGTATGAGAAACAAAGCAAGTCATAACGTTGTCAGCCTGCTGAGCAAAGGAATCGGCGCCAAAGTGGACACTTTTTTCGTAGAGGTGTTTGCAGGCGTTGTGAACCAATCAGGCATGCAAGAAGTTAAGAACTTGTAACAATGACCGCCAGAGCTTCTGCAATATTGAAGTATGTTCTTGCCACCCCTGTCTATGCCACAATAACTGATGCTGGGGTCTGTTGTGGCCAGATTCAACGCAACATGCATCAAAACTCAGAAGCACCTTGATTCACGTCCTGATGTTGGGCGTGACCTCCAATGTGGTGCAGGACAATGACAATATTTGTATCATGATATCAGCATCCTTCAATAGCACGTTGCTACGATTTGCCCCAAAATTAAAGGCGAATTTATCTCCATTTAGTGGAAGCGTTGTAAAGATGGTTGACATTACCCTAGTCCATCACGTTAGAGTCTGTGCCTTCGTTGGACACGTACGAAAGCACTTATTCAAAATTGCGCCCTCAGCTTTAATGACATCGTCAGTGTTTTGCGCAACACATGTCTCTCACGGAATCCTTTTTTGCCGCTACTACCAGAGGTAGCCCTGGTGCCGCCGTCGATGCTGTTCACTCAAATATCTATTCGATGATATAAGTCGACATACCGGCTTTTTCCCAAACTCAGTTACAACAGGGACTTCGTCAAAAGACGTGTATTTAGCCCAACAGCTCGTGCAGGGCCTGCGACGTTGAGTTAAGGATGCTTGTTGAATCCTCTCAATTATTTTAGCAGCGCGACATCTGAGCGCTCCTTTTAAGGGGTCATATGCAGGTGTGGCCCGATGTCTGCGTTCACGACCCAGCAACACAGTGGATGAATGCAGTCGTGGTGCAAAGACTGTGCCTTTTCCCCATTCTACTGCTGTTGCTCATACTTTTATAAAATCATAACTACAGATCGGCTTCGAATTGTCCTTAGCAAATAACGAACACGTACTGCTCTCCAGCGCAACACTAATGTGGACGATTCAAGGTGAAGGGTGTTGGTTCTTCGCTTTTAAACCACGTGCCTCTTTCAGTTCTTCTATTTGTCATCAAGTTGCACCAATGATATATTTAACCGGTCAATTTTTAAGTCACTCACATGCGTTGCATCTGATCATTGCTTTTTCTGACTTTTTATAAGGGATGCCTGATTTTTAGGCACTGCCATCCAAACCAAACCTTTGGTCCTTGCACATTTGTCCGACCCATAAATTTCTGGTGAAGTGGGACGTATAACACCACATGTGGCTGTGAGTTGCACCTGCAAACGTCTGCAGTGTTTCGGGTCTGAATTTGTCTTTTCTAGGACAGTATGTCCTTGTATTTTGTAGTACTCCCCGCTTTCAGAATAGAAGGTGGAGAAATTTACAAGCCATTTTTTTCTCAGCAAAGCTACTCAAGTGTAATGGCGAAACGCAAGCATTTTGTATTAACGCTTCTCCAGTTCATGGGCCACACTCAGTGCTATGGCTATTAAAAAATGCCTGATGCCAATTCATTTGCTCGCTTACTTGCTAAATGCAGCAAATTGGGTTTATTTTAGCTAAAGCATGTAAGCTAAGTGATGAATCATACACTTGCGCTCTCCAGGCTCCTATGGCCATGATGAAGCAGTTCACTTCCAATTTCCTTATCTAGAGTGCGGTATGGACCAGATGAATGTCCTAGTCATTTCAACGAATTATTTTTATTCACATCCACAAGTACTTTTGTTTGTCTGGAAGATACAATGTTTGGCTATAGATGTATTTCCCTTTCCTGGCAGACATCTGAGCATGGTCGTCTTTCAAAATAAAAGGTGCAATGGCGACTCCCGATTTATGCTGTAACAGTTTCCATCAAGCATCCCCATCCTATTCAGTTTCGCTGCATGTCAATTTTAACCTTACCCAGTTTGCTACCTGCATCTGAATCAGCAAGACTCAAAAATAAAGATGAATCACCCCCAAAATCTCATTTGCACCTACACTACTAAGCATTTTCCATGTCAACTAAGAATCAAAAGAACAGATCCCGAAAAAGTAGAAATACGTTTCGATACATGGAAATCCGTCAATTTTTCAGGCTCATGTCACATTTCGAATGACATTTAAAGCACGGTGCAATGGCGCATTACATCTTCAGGTATTTTTACTTCTTCACAAATCTTTGTCTTTACTATCTACCCTGCACTACCACCATAGCAAAATTTTCAGTTGAGGTAACAATCAGTGTCAATTGAACATGGAGGTCTTGGTTTGCTTGACTCTGAGAGTACTTCTGAGCTATTGCGTGAGGGAGCTCGTTTCACCCCCGCAGTCGACTGCAGAATGTGGCTTCTATGGTACTGTTATTCTTAAAGCATTTTCCGTTCCGAGATATCTCTGTGCATCTCCCTGCAAGCTCATCGTGGGCATTCATCGATTCACAAGAACGCCGTGGCGAGGAAATCAAGCGAGACCGATGCACTGGCCTGTATTGTGGCGAGGAAAGCTGCTCTCGTCTCCTCCTTAGCAAAGCTTTTGTACTTCGAGGCGAATGTTATAGTCCTTGTTTGTTATCATCAAATCTGATGACATCTTGTCGAAATGATGCCATAATTTAATCTTTGTATTTATGCCTATCATCTCCTATGTCATTTCTTTTACTTAATTTTGTTACTATTTAGATAGTGAAATTTTTGGCTTCGATGCAACTGCTCTACCCTTAACGCTGCATTCCGAAATTGCTACAGAGATGTCTAAATGTATGTTGAAGGAAGGCATGGGTGAGGGTCGACCTTTGCGTTGACGCAGTTAACACAAATGGAGCCGGTCCTTTGAAGAGGTGGTGAGTGCGATAACAAACCCGTTTTCCTAGTCTCCTTATTAGTGTGCCTGCACACGTCATTACGTGTTAATCAAACAAGAAGGTCCTGCCTGATGCCATTTGCCCAAGGATTTGATTGACTAAGTGAAATGGTGTCAACGCTGGACGCATGATTCGAGAGCAAGCCTTCAGTCGCATTTGCCTATGGTTATGAAAGCGCTCTAAGGTGAATTTGAAGTAAAACAATGTGGGGTCGTACATCATTTTAGCATTGAAACAGAGGTACAATAGACAGTAGTTCTTTGCCCATATTTTGCCAAACTTGATCAAACCATACACAACAAGCGTTTTTAAATTGGATTATTTAAAAATTGTTTTGGGACATAATTTCAACTAGAGTCAAATGAGGGCTGTTGCCGATATCTTAATGGTAATTCTATCTCCGCCTTCCGCGAATATTTGCATAAAATTCATAATGGAGGTGGATGCCTCTGTCTCCATGCTCTTACAACGAATTCTGCAGTCTTCGTAGCCTGTCATATTGGTAGGCATTTCATTACATTATTCTCTTCCACCATTCCTCTTTATATTGCGCCTTACCGTCTAGCCAATTTCTTTCAACGATTTCTGTGCTTATCCCGTTAGCACAGATTTTTCATCCTCAATCCAGTGGATGACAGCGCTGTTACTCCAACCTGGTTTCCAAATGGCATTTATGCCTTTCACTCGATACGTCCCATCCATCTACTCAGATGAAAAAGTAACAGGCCAAACACTAGTTACCCATTTTGACGTTCGCACTCGGTAATGCTCCCTTTCCATCCATCTTATCAATGCCATGAGAGAAAAGTACTTTTTACTCAAGTAATTTTCAATTTATCCCGAACTTGACAAATAAAGTCCACAACGGATCAACCTAATGGCTCGTCCAACCCTACGCCCACCGACTAGCGCAGTGCATGTCGAATTTGGTGGCCACTACATTTGCCATTCAAAATAGATAATTCTTATGACAGATTGACTAACTGTTGCGGTGCGCCTCGCAGATTAGCCTGTGGTTGTGCTCGCGACATTATCTCCACCTTGACTAATCCAAATAGCAGCGATTTTTAGACCTTCATTCAACACGTATTAGCGTCAATTCTGCTCCGCCATACTGCTCCTCCCTCGTGTAAAAATACCCTCGATGTCGCCAGGTGGCAAATTAAGTCGATCAATGTGCGTGAGAGTATGAGTCGCACTCCTTGTCCCGCTAGAAACCTTTTTCTGCACCGTGTCGTTGTTCGACGCATGAGGGGTACGGACTAAACACCGGCGGAAAACCTCATTAGCTTTATTTTTTCTCACCCAACTCCCCACAGAGTTTGCTTGTGCAAGACCTAAAACGCATCTAGCCCTCATCGAAACCGCCCTTATGCCAAGCTGAGCATTCGAAAGCTTTGAATAGTTGATTGCGTCCCTACGATTGGCAATTATGCCAGTAGTAACGATTGTTCAGCCCGTTTGGGGAGGGTGCGAGTGCTGACCAGGTGTTCCGCATAAAGCTCCGGACGTAGATAACCAGCACGACCCTACCGCTTCGACCGATCATGGTGCAGATTGAGTTGTGGAGGAGATATGATAGACCGTCCCGAAGTAATATGAACTAATATATTTGCTACGAGGTGAGATGGCTCATTTTGAATGGTGGCGTTTTGCATCGGGAGGGAGAGCTTCTTTTATCCCAATTTCGTGCATGCCTGACTGTTGTTAATTACAGAAGGATTGTGGAAATTATTCAGACCTCATTATTCATAGGTGGTTGGGCGAAACGATGTCTAAGCAGCTGTGGTGACTCATCTAGACCTCTGTGCCTCAACCGCGTGGTTACCAAACTGCCTCCTGTTGAGGCAACTCACGTAAGGTAGCTGTAGGGAGCGCCAGTGAAGGCGTGGTGATTTGGCGCATGGACAAAATGGGGAAGAATTAAAAAGTGCAAAGTTTTATGCTTCTCCTCACTTTTAAAACAACCTAGTCAAGACTGGTCATGATCGAACGAAAGAAAAACAGAGTTTCTGCAATTTCTTCATTGAAGTTCGATTTGATGAAATTATTTATCATTGAAGAAATATTTGCAGCAGATGGTCAGGCATGGACGAAGGTGCTAGTAGGGAGAAGGGAAAAAAGAAGGAAGGAGGTGGCTTAAACTATCAGACTTTTTTAACGAAAGTTGTAATATGCATCAAAATGCAAGCAACGCTAGATAAACTGCATCAAACGCCTTCCGGTCACGACCGAGTGTACGCGAAGTAGATGTTAAATAGGGTTAAAACGACACCCCATTTTGATCCACACCACTTCTTCCGCTAACAATTTTATGAGCTCACCCATCCACACCAATATGGGACTTTGTCATGAATGGTTTTCTACATACATAACCTGCCCTCCCACATCTTACGCAGACATCAAGACGTGGATATTTCGGTGCTAGTAAAAGCGTCTACTGCAGCCAAACTTCCCATGGTTTTACTGCAAACCAGCAAGACTCTAGCATTACTAGTGACGTCAAATAATCAAGCATAGTTGTGACAAGCTGACTGGAATCCTCCCATTCACCTGGAGACTTTACGCGCCTACTGCTAGGTGAGCTGTAAATCCCAGCATCATGCTATCAGTCGTCGCAATTAGTCTAGTGTTTCACACTTTAAAGTGCAGTAAGGCCACCTCAAACACGCGGCAGCGAGGGTGTGAACCAAGTTGCGAGTCTTCATTCGTGAGTTTTAAAAGTCCAAGTTTCCATCGAACTTGAAGAGACGCTGCTTTCTAGCTGGCGCCAAAATCTCTGCTCCTTTTGTTGTATGATTTCACGTCTGCGACCGCCTACTTCCGAATATTACTTGTAGGGTGGTCAGCTCTTTTCGACCAAGGTCTTCCCTATCTGTCCATTTTCTATTGCTTCCGTTAAATATTAGTTACATGCATGCGTAGATCTCTTCGAATGTGACCGAATGCGACAACTGCATTGCCAAATTTTCCATAACTGCAGCTTTACCAAACACCACAATCAAGCTGTATAGCTGAGGCCATAATGACTTGTTTAAGTAGGCCTACACGTTCAGCACCGACCACTATGGAGTGGAAACGAACTTCCTCTTCCACAATTACAGCAACAGTGCGGGAAACGTATTGGATTTCCCGGAACGCCATCAACTGCAGATAGAAATATCCTTGCGTGTGGACTAGCACACGATTGCTGCCTGACGAAACTCCTTCCTCTTTCGACTGTGTTCAACCTTTTACATTTAATGACGAGGATAGTAGAGTGGAGAAGTCAGGAGAAACAAAGCAGAAATGCAAAGCTAACTTCCTAGATTACCAACATTTACGTTTGACTGTAGGGTGCCAATATTGTCTCCTGTCAGTCTGTCTCTTTAAATTTTTTGAACTTTAGGACTGTGAGCACCAGCCCGAATGCATCACAGACACAAAGAGAAGCTTTAACACATTGGTATCCCAAATCTGCTTTGTTTTGCTTAAAATGCAGATTGCGATTACAAACCTACGTTGCCACTTCAACAATAACATCTGAAACAGCTATACCACATCCTGACTGGCCCAAACTCAATGAGCCCGCCATTGATCAACGGCACAGACAGCTACAAAAATGTTCTCCTCCCCTCCCTTCCCACTAACTTCAACACCTAATGGTTGAATAAGGATAATGACTCGTAGTGAGCGTCAAGCACGGCAATTATAGTGACGGCAGCAAGACTTAACCACTAGCTGGTATGAAATATACGGAATGGTGTGTGTAGGGACATTAATAATGATTGGTCAAGCGGTAGACTTGTTGGCATCATGATTTTCAGACGGAGGCTCTGCAACTGGCTTTTTGGCGTCTGAGGTGCCTTGTGGCTTCTCGGCTTCCGACTCCTTAGATTTCTCCTTTGCAAACCTGTCAAAAGCCGCTGAGACCTGATACGTCGATGCGCCCAGTAACATCGCAGAAAGCACCATCCTCAGCTTATTAAGCTAACGAGGTAACAGCATGTTAGAATTGAATGCATTTTGCGCTGCAGAAGTCAAAAACAGAAACTACCATCTCATCCGAGGTCTCCCCTCCCTCTTTCATCCACTCTTTACCCTCTTCTTCCAGGCCACTCTCGTCAATGTTGATCAAGGCAAATAGTTCAGCAAAATCCGGTGGGATCTTGCCGATCGGTAGGCCAACGTACTCCTCATTGACGGCAGGTAGCGACCTTTTGTCAAGATCGGTTTAGCAGTTGTAACTTAGTCAATGCTGTTGCCGAAGTTTAAAATTTATTGTTCTACTAAGGGAACTGGAACACCCCAACATTGTGACGTAAATCCCAAACACCTATGACTCTTTTCTAATCTAGAACATGTTATTCTAGATACCGGCCGACTATACCTAGTTTTTGAATATTTGAATGTGGATCTCAGGCGGCATTTGGATCCTAATTATATGAACACTGGATTGCCTCCAGACACTGTTAAAGCAGGACTTCGCCTTCGCGCATGCATGTAACTAATATTTAACGGAAGCAATAGAAAATGGACAGATAGGGAAGACCTTGGTCGAAAAGAGCTGACCACCCTACAAGTAATATTCGGAAGTAGGCGGTCGCAGACGTGAAATCATACAACAAAAGGAGCAGAGATTTTGGCGCCAGCTAGAAAGCAGCGTCTCTTCAAGTTCGATGGAAACTTGGACTTTTAAAACTCACAAATGAAGACTCGCAACTTAGTTCGATACTCAACACCAACTGGCACTTTAAAGTGATTGATTGCGTGCTTTATTTGCTACTTTTTCACCCGAGCATTTGCTTGGGCTGTATCCAGTTGGAGGCGGAATACCATTTATAAAAATAGTTTAGTGTAGTGGCACTCCCATCCATCAGATTAAATGGGAAAACCTGTTCAAACGGAATAAGTAAAGATGTCGTAGTGGGAAATGGCCTTGATGGTAAGGCGTTTTGCAGAGAGGAATGGAGGGAAAAAGTAGCGCAGATAAATGTCTATTAGCATGGTGGGTGACAAAGTATACATAAATATTTGTAAGAGCGTAAGAGACGAAAACATCAACATCCGTAATGAATTATGAACAAATGCTTACTGCTGGTGAAAATACAATTAGCATAAAAATATCGGCAACAGTCTTCAGTTTGTCTTAGGGAAAAAAACTTGATATGCATGATTTGATCTGGTTTACTAAATGTAGACAAATGACCTTCTGCCTATATCACCTCCGTTTTAAAACCAGAGTAAGATAATACCCTATATTATTTTTTCCAAATTTTGTCTTAGAGTGCATTCACAAGCACAGGCAAATGCGGCTGAAGGCTTGCTCTCGAATCACACGACCAGCGTTGACACCTATCCACTCAGTAAATCAAATTCTTGAGCGAATGGCATCAGAAATGACCTCTTTGTCTTGATCGGCACGTAATGATATGCGCAAGCATACTAATAAGGAGACTAGGAAACGGGTTTTACCGCACTCACTGCTCCCTCAAACGATCGGCTTCATTAGTGCCAACTGCGTACTTGAAACTCAAGGGTCGACCGTCACCTATGCCTTCCTTCAACATATACTTGGACATGGAAGAAAACGGCCCTGTTCTGTTGCAACAGTCTCCAAACTAAATGTTACCTGTATCGCGGGGCTCTACCTGTTATAACTGAGTACTGGGATGGAAGCTTCTTGGAAAGGGAGTAAAGTTGAAGCACATATCTGTACACATTGACGAGTTTACGCGGAACAATAGTAGCTGCTCCAATACGAATACATGAAGCTCTATTGTATTCATATGACTGGAATACTCCCCTCTGTGCCCTTCTTGTAAAATCTTCTGCTAAATCAAACCACCAAAAGACAAGCATTGACGAATAAAGCTGATAGCAAAACACTTCGGTTTAAGAATCGAATTTCATCATTATCTTGAGATTATAGTAGTGAAGTGACTTCATGCTGACAAACAGAATGCCCAAAAGCAAAGCGCACATTCCAACTCCACGATTCAGATGACACGATCCGTTTCTTTCAATTGGTCCAAAAGTCATTCGAAATTCTTACACTCATGACGCCTCTAAATTGCCAAATTGTTCCGATGGCCTGTTTAAATAAATCGAATTCAGCACAAGCTAGCTTCATCTGCTAACTTGTCTCAAGCACCACTAAGCGAAGTTGCTGATAAATCTATGTGGGACTCGCTGCAGAACTGTTTTTCACATACAATTCTTTTATTTTCTTAGAGGCAAACTCATGATTTGTATGTGTTTACTTTATTTGATCGGCGAGTTCTACTTTCATAACATAGCACGTGAAGCTACGCAACCTCGTTAACTGCAATTCTTACATTTCCGATATTCAGCTTGTTTTGATTCAGTGCAAACAGCGCTCTCTCATTAAAAATATATTTTTGGGACTGTTTAATCTATTTAGTAGGGCTAGATTCACAGCAGCTTTGGTTGTGCTAATCATTTTATTTATTATATTGACTTAAAGTTAGAGCAGGTGCATCCAAGCGAAAAATTTCACAACATGAATGGCAACAAAATGAAAAGAGAGAAACAGATAGAGAGATGGTGCGCCTAATTGCGGAAATTAAGTCGAGGCATCCTTTTGACAAGATGTCGTCAGATTTAATGAAGCGAAACAATGACTATGAAAGAAAGAACACGTCGATCGACCCGAAGTACAAAAGCTCTGCCAAAGAGGAGCCGAGATCAGCTTTCTTGGCGAAAATTCAGGGCAGTGCACTGGTCTCGTTTGACCTTTACGCCACGGAATTCTTGCGAATCGATGAATATCCATAATGAGGTTGCAGGGAGGTGGACAGCGATATCGCAAATTTGAAATGGGCTCACCCACGAAATAGCATAGAAACGCTGGTAGATTCAAGCACTGATCTCTATCACAGCTGGAAATTCTGCTATGGTGGTAGCGCAGGTAAATGTAGAAATTAAGATTTATAAAGAAGTGAAAAGTACCTAAAAATGCAACGCGCCCTTATGATACACTCCAAGTGTCATTCAAAACACCATAAGATCCTTTTGATCTTCAGTTGACATTGAGTACGCTTAGTAGTGCAGATGCAAATGATGGTGTGGAAGCATTTATCCTTGTTCCTTGGTCCTGCAGACTAAATACAAGTGACAAATTAGGTAAGGTTATGATTGTCATGCAGTAAAACTGAAGAGGAACGAATTTTTGAGGGTTACTGCCGTTGCAGGAATCGGAAATCCCCATTGTACATTTTGCTTTGAAGAGAGCCCATGTCCATTAATTAAACCGAACAGCACTACTTTGTCTGGATTGACTTTGGGTACACTTTCTCAAGAATGCGATTAATATGGACAAGATTTTGCTTCTTTTGACTGGCATAATGATAAAATTGTCTCTTTTACCCGATCTCATCTTCTCAATTCATTGTAACGCGCTTCACTTTTTTCACGTGCCTGCTTTATGGTACAGAATATTCTTCTGTATCTCTTCCATGGACGAGAACTGCGGTTTCTTATAATTGCATGAATGTAATGATTTATTAAGCAGCAAAAGAGACTCATACCTGTCGTTACTTTCGGAGGCTTGTAGAGCGGACCTAAGTGCTCTTGAATGTGCCCTGCACCATTCTCACCTCTGGAAGTTTTATGGTACGAAATTTCCTTTAAGCATACTAGATGTGATTCGAGCTTGTACTATTCACAAACGATTTGGTAGTGTTAATGAAGACCATCTCAATTTTCAGATTGTTGGACCCAAGTTCCTTGCTCGCCTGGCCGAGTTTTTGTTTGTATTTGCACAATTTCTGTATTGCGAGCGTTATGACAAGCAGAGCAAATTTTGTGGTTCACCTGGATTTTTACACTGCTTAGGACAGTATTCCGCCCTCGTCATGTGCTTAAGCCAGCAAGACTGCTTCTGTTTTGATACCATGGGTCCTGTTAGCAGGAATAGACTTATAATATTGCATTAACGATACGGTAGTCTTCAATACCGCCTAGTTTTTCAATATTTGAAGTCATTAGGGAAAGGGGTTTAATTAGGATAGAATCAAAGTCGCCATTTTCTGCTACAGTCCATTTCGTCTCTAATTTTGTTGATTTTAGCAGTAATAAGATAAGTTTTACCTAAACACTTAGTTTAGGTTCGTGTGCCAATGGTGATCGGAGCTCTATTGAAGTGTCTAGACTTCTGCACGTTCATCATATGCACCTATGTTACATAGCTACGCTGGCATTTCTTTCATTGAGCACTGGATTTAGATAAAGCCGGCTTGTGGCATGGAGGAGGGCAAGAGTGGTGCTCGCAAACTAGTGTTGGGGATGAGTCGATGCGAACCGCGAATGTAGGCAAGGCGTGGGGCTCCGTTATTGAACATGACCTCATCAAGTTCATTAGTTTGGACAAGGCGGTGACGTACGATATGAAGGTGTAAGCAACCCTTTTAATCGGCAGTCGAAGGTGATGCAAAGTTTCCTAGTACTGGACGTGGCGTTAGCCACTTAATCTGGTTACGCTACCATCATTATGGGTGAAATGGGAGTACGTGAATCGGTAATGACTTCTCTGAAACTGTGCTCAACACGCAGCTACGACCAATGTTTTAAATTTGCAGCAAGGAGAACAAAGAGCACATCTTAGGATAGAAAGGAAGTAGACGCTGTTTCTATTATCACTTGAAGGCACTAACTAGACAGTTGATAGTCGTGTAACCGTTAAAAAGAAAATGGGTTGTCCAGAGATTAAAGTGGCATGGAACCAGAATACGTAGGCGTGGATTTCTCCTCGATTTCTAAAGACGGAACTCCTAAGCACGTCTACAACGCTCGATTTTGCATAATTTTTCGAATATTGGGAAAGTTCCGGTTCAAAGGTTAGACCTCAAATTATTCCAAGACCTGCTTATTTTGGGATTTCATTAAGTTTTCGTACCAATCACTGTTTCATAGAGACATAATTTGGGCAATTTAATGGTTCTTTGCAGGTAAGGATGATTTTGGGAGCTATGAATGCGTGAATGATGATCCCAGTTGGGCGCCATGGATGCTTGCCAAAGTTTTGTCTCTTTAATACTCTTACTGTTTATTCGGCTGAAACTGGGCTCGACCACTTACACTGTTGTGTGAAAGTGTAGTCTGAAGCAACCATTTGCTGCAACAACTGGAAAATTCACTATCTCGTTCACTACCCACACATTGCAGAAACGTCCACAGCCGATTGTAACTATATTTTCGCTTGGATATACCCAATTTCGTATAAGCATAACTTTAGGTCCTCCAGATAACGTTTGTTTAATAGTGCTTAAGCGCAGTAACACCATAAGACCAGATTTGCACACTGTTACTCTAATTCCTACAATCGACCTACGCCACTCGAAGTTTTAACCCGACATAGTAAACATGATGACATTCACTTCACAACATAAAATCGTTGACGTCGACACTTTAGCTCTAAAGGATGTGTTTGGTAGTAAAATTGATAAGAAGAGCAATCAGCGAATGCGGCAGTTAAATCGGATAGTTTTTACTGCGTCTTGAGTCACCACTTCGACCGACTTATCTGGATGCACAATCTAGGACAAATTCAAGAAGGCTTGCTGTTTGGTTTTCCATATTCCCGCACACAAAAGTGAATATCCCACCTAGAATTCGGCATTCGGTTACTGCTGATATCTTTTCACACGTGTTTTGAGCAACGGGAGCAAAACCTGTGAAAAATACAAGTGCTGCTCTAAGTTTCGGGTCACTGCAGGCTGGCGAGTCCGTTTCTGCGGTTAGCAGCACATATGCCATGTGGTGTTAGTTCATTTATTTCTGTCGTTAGCATGTTATTAGGCATAATTGCTCTCAAACTTTATCTGTATTGATTTAACAAAAGAGCGGAGAGCTTCCCTGACAGATTTAAGCAAGTGCTGTTGAGGTCACAAAGAGGAGAGTTTTGAACACTATGCTCGACAACACCAAACGACTCCGTAAGAGGTCAACTCAACCCCATTTTACAAAAGCACTAAAATGGTGCCTAACAAGCTTTAAATAATTCTTATGGGAAACAATGAAATCCTGTGCCCCGTCGGAGAATCAGCCCACTGTTTTCGCATGAAGAAGAACGTGATGTTTGGAGAATTACTGCTTGGCTTTGTTTTGGTGACCTTCGCATTGCTGAGTTAATAATTTTTCAACCCTGTTCATACACTGAGCGAATCTGTAGGCGATTTTCAATGACACCGCTGAGACACATTTAACTTAAAAAATGACAGACAGAAATACAGACATTCTCTGGCGCAATTGGTGAGTTTCCAGTGTTTTGTGTTCATTTTATTCTATAAATTAAAAATCGAAATTTTATTCAAAAACTCCTTAGCTATTGTGGGCGTGCATTTCGTGCTTGCTAATTAGTTAACAACTTTTTTCTTTAGAGCGTATTGTTAATGCTGGCATCGATTCTCCTACCTCTTACTTTAAGTCAAAATGCTGTACAATTTGCAAGGCCTCATTATGCCTGCACCGGGCAGAGGAGGTCCTGTGATTTAATAGGTCTTGCTATAGGAAATGAAAAACAGCATTACCCTACTAATCCATGGAGCCTAAGGGAATCAATCTCCAGAAATATCCATATTTTCGAACTGTTGGAGGTTGTCGTGCAAAAGACACCCCTCATGTTGACACATCAATTTGATCGCAAGAAATCTGCAGCCTGGTACTAGGATGTGCATTCAAAGTCAACCTGTGATGATAAATGCTTGCAAAATATGCCATCGCTGCCAAAGAAGTGTCTGTAAGTTTTATCTTGAATAGTTTATTGGCATCTGCTCAGTGGTTTAGCGGTTAGTAACAGTTAATAAATTATGGCATTAGGGATCATATAAGATCAGTTAAATCATTCCTTGATTTTATGCGATTGCAAATTTCAAATATAATAGGAGAATTAGATCATTAAAATTATTGTACATTATTGTACAAGGTATGGCAGTAAAAATGGTATGGCTGAACTTTATCATAGCCCACACAAATTTGCACTGCCCGCATCGAATACGCCCACACACATTTGGCACATAGTTAAACATTCTAACATAATTTTATCACCAGCAATTCTGCCCTCGTGGTGAAAGCTCACAGGACAATCCTGCGATGCCGTTAGGCATGTGGTATTCACGGCTATAGCCTCAACCTCGCCAAATCAACCAATCACTATGAAATTTCAAATTGGGATCATAAGACTGCAAACAGAAGCCTTTATCAGCGACTTCTTTGCCTGCATATTTTTTCATCTCTATGTTAAATTATTCTGTGAGCTCATGCGTTCGCCTAGTCAGTCAATAGGAATGCTTTACTTTTACGCGGTGCAGCATTTGGAATAGCACTGGTAGTCAGGTCCTGTTAAAATAACTCGTGCTGTTTGTCAGCTTGTATTTCAAGTTAGAAATGGAGATTTAAACTAGTAGTTGGCTTTGGGAGAAACTTGACCAAAGGTTTTAAATGTTCAATAATGTGGGCGATTGCAGAAGTGCGTCCTTGCAAAAATAACGATCAAAAGCCACTTTGCAGACGAAGGGTGATTAATGCGAACTCGGGGCTACTACAAGTGTAGTAAAGTGTGTTGCGACTGGTATAGGACAACGAAATTTGAAAATTGACCCTCCTCCTGAAACGGCTGACGCAGTGCAGTTAAATTTGACAGACCTAATTTTTACTCTAGCCCTGGATATCACGCAGAGCACTCGACCACTGCTTGTATGCACAAATTTATAAGCGCGAAACTCGCACTGTTCGGAGTCAAATTTGCACCTTACAAATTGGCTTACAAGAAGCTTGCAATGGCCCGCCTCAGTTTTGCCTTACGAACTAACATTTTAGCAAAGCATAATGATAAAGGTAGTTCATTGTCATACAGTGTGCCGCAATCGTTGCCTTTGTGCAGATGAGTAAACACTACATGTTGTTGTCCAATTCAAATGCAGCATTATCTCGGAAAACAAGCGAGTTGTTATACCCACCCTGCTTGTTGCAAGTCGTTCTGTTCCCGTCGCTTATGGAAGAAGTTAGTGTTATGAGCACAGGTACGTGTAGCTGGCAATAGATGGTTCAATTTCGACACGTCGCATAATGTGCTACGCAGTGAAGCCTAATAATGGGTCTCAATTTAGACAAATAATTGTGCCTGTTGCGCAATTTGCCTACTACCGTTACGAAGCTTTAACGCAGAACTTGAGTAAATTCCATCAAACACAGACCTGAAATGTGTTTACAAGTTAGTTGGTGACCATAGTATCCCCATTACTTAATCAATGATCTTGAGTTCATCGAAAGCCCCAGTGTGGGCCACGATGGAACCACAAGCAGGAGTACTGCTGCAGCTATTGCCACACAGGTCGTATGCAATTCTGAATAAAGTCTAAGCATATAAGGCACCCATTCTTGTGTTTAATAAGAAGGCAAGTTAATAGGGCTAAAATGTGTAAGTTGTGTAAAAGAGGCTGCAAGGTGTTTGTTTTCATATAGTCCAATGGCTTGTAACCCTTGGAGGCTCAAACGAATGCATTTACCAATGTAAGAGCATGAACAATGACCCGAAGATGGCTAAAACAAAAATACGTCACCTTTGAATCATGGATGTTAGTAATATCTTGTATGGAGTCACTACTGTAGAATCGGCCCTTAGAACTTAACCTTTCGCACCATAATATACTGCCATAAAACCGTGCAAAATCTGCAGAGCGTAGTCCTCTCAAATGTGTCGGAATTGGTAAAGAGAAATTGTGGGCAGCTACCACACTAGTTGTAACCATTGGAAGTACCTGTGCCTCTTGGAGAAGTTAACAACAATACAATCGCCCACTCCAACACATTTTCTAAACACTCGTCATATCCGACGTGTCTCGGAAATGCAAAGAATGTCTTACCGCCAAGGGCTTGTCCTGCTATAGGTCCTGTGAAATGTGAACATGTAAAGAGGTTAGCTTTGACAAGTGATGGTAGATCAAATGGTTCACTGCATTATGATCACCCAAAAGGAATAAAAGTATTAACTCACCAGAAGAGGTCGTTGTTGCTGGAGTGCATCAAATGGAAAAGCGAGTCAGAATTCAAGCAAGACATAATTATAACGCGTTGATGATATCTTGAAAATAAGGCAAACCCAGAACAGTACCTGCAATTGAAGTCAGAGTAGTCGCAACTACTGCCTAGGCTGCCATCAGCAATCGAAATTTAAATTACTTTTTAAAATGCTTACATGGTTACACTTAGAGATAGTGCTATGCACCAAGATGCCTAATTGAATGTAGGCACTAATCACTTAAATTCCTGAACCCGCATTTGGTCTTGGTAACCATAGTGTAATTCAGACTCAACCAGCCATGTCATTGCTGTGAAAGATGTTCAAAATGCACAAAACTCTACGAGACCACTGTATTTGAAGTGGAGCATCCCAAATGCATTGCGATTGCAACAAACAGATACGTTAGTCTAATTCCATGAATAAAAAGCACAACTTTAATCATATTATGTTAGTGGGATGCCGATACACAACGTGTAGCATTTACTATATTTTGAGACGTGGATTTGAGCTGTCTAAGTTGAAATAAATCAGAGCACACCGGACAAATCGTAAATTTAAGTGTTCATTGCAATCATCGTTGTATGTGATTATTTGTTTTAGATGAGAGTTTAACAACAACTTACTCGTTACACTTTGATATTCTACAAGTCGAAAGGCACAACCGAATGCGTAGCAATCACTTCGCCACGTTAACCTTCACATACTTAATTTTATTGACTAAAAAGTATGGTAAGTCATAGCAACTTACGATTGCATTCTGTCACCTCTGGGGATGTGCCTGAAGATGGCAAAAGCCCTTAATAAGCCACATAAAATATAACTATTTCCAGTCACAATTTTTTTCGTCTGTGTACAACAGGGCAAATCGTGCTCTCATCACACCGTTTGCAAGTAAGCGAATAAAATTGAGATGCCCAGCAGAAGGTGGGAAATGACTGTAAGGATTAAGTAATTTTGCATACCACTTTGCGAATAGTCGACAGACACAGCCAGAACGGTCGTACTGCCAGCGAAAACAAAGGTGTCATGCGACACATTAGTTTTCCTTTGAAAAACCCCACGAAACATCCGCAAATCCGCCTCCTCGTCTATCACCATAGGGGCTAAAATAGGTTAGCGAGAATTTCAATGAAGTCGGGTTAGTTTTTGGGAAAGCAATATGCTGGATCAAACTGGGGGTCTGGACTTGAGGGAAGGTACTGCTGTAACAGTCTTCTTGCCTTACCGACATTCGCGGTATCAAAGACCACAGGGGTTAGTCTATTTAGTGAAAGTTTGGTAAATCAAAACTTCATTTATACGGCTGATTCGTAAATTAAGATCAGAATGCATGCGCTGAGGAAATCTACTTAAAATATCATCCGACGTACCACAGAACTTGTCCCCACTGTGCTTAAGTTTTGTTCCCATCCAAGTGCAAACTGGCTCTCCTCCGATGGCTAAAGTGGCCTGTTTAAAATATGTATTGTACAAAATCGTATGTAGAAAAACATAATCGCAGGTGAGCTAGTCTGGACTAAATCATGAGGTTTTGAATGTGCACAAACATGATTAATAGTACTGCATTCGAGTAAATTATTAGGCTGAGACAAAGTGAACAAATTTACATTTGAATCACTGTCTGCTCCCCGAAGAGCGAAATTAATATTGAACGAAGGCATGCCTCCAACAAATCGAGAGAGAGGAAACGAAGCACTCAGGTCAACTTCATCTGGCATAGATAACAGTGCGGAAATTAAAATGATGTCCGATTTTAGTACCAGCAGGTTGTGCTCAAAATAGTTGTCAACTTTGTCAAAACACATAAATGATAGAGATACCAGGAAAGACGTGGGAATAAGTGAGTCAACTAAGCAAATAATTTAGCCACATTCATAACTGTAAACTAATCGCTGAGCCTGTCCTCTTATCAGAATCCCAAAGCAATGCGATACTCAATGTTTACATTCAAAATCCTCCTATATTCTCTAAACGTTTTGCAGTTCATTTACCTTCCTCTCTTCCTATTCAACATGTTAGGCTAATGAATATGCACGATCGGTACAAAATACCTCGATAAGGCCGCGGAAACTTGCATCTTGGTGCAAAGAATGTTGTTGAAGCTACGTTGAGAGGTTCACTGCCATTGAAAATTACCATAACCTTTTGAGCAAGCACCTCCTTCAATGTGATGTTCGCATAGCCTAAAAAGACCAAGTTCAAATGAGAAATTAAAATTTTGTTTTCATTGCAGCAATTACTGCGGAAACTAAGTAGCGGCGTCTAGCGCTCATCACACCAGTTTTGGCTCAAAGCATTCCACCTAAACTTCATTCTCCTTTTAAAAGTGAATGTTCGAGCACATCATATTTTGTGGGAATGGATGGATGCTGCAATTTGTATAAGACAGAAGAACCCTTTTATGCAAACCGTTTGACAAGAGCAAATTTTGAGATTAAAAAGTCCTGCCTTATGTACATTTTGGACAGCCATATCGACCGCAAATTGGCTCGTCGGTGTACAATTAAAATAAGGGAGAGATGAGTTAACAATTGACGTACCTCCACCCTTGGTACAAGGGCTGCCCCAAATATATGTCTTATTGAGCTCGCAAAGGCCATATTCAATTGATAATTCACCCCACACAAAATCTCGATGGATATGCGTTCTCTAAATTAAAAGGATTCATAATCAAGCAAGAGATACTAAATCCATGTGCTAACACTGATATTTTAAAAATAATAGTGCTCTATATCATTTGTAATGAATGTACTACTAGATCATGTCGGTGTCTGCCGAAAACCTCTTACTAGTTGATGGATACGCATTTTAACATGTTGACAAGCGTACAAAGTTGTCACCGTATTCATAATTCATTGTATCTGACGGTCCAAATGGCGTTACAACAACTCGCGAACCCCAGAGTCTTGGAGTGTTTGCATCTTCTAAAAAGAAGAGGCATATACCATCGCATCATGTTAGTATTATTCTAATGTAATAAACACAATGTGTATAAAATTAAAGTGCTTCTTCGAGAGCTGAGAGAGGGCACGCCTAAACATTAAGCATGGTGATCTGCCGCCAGTATGGACGTTTACTTGCCACATCAGTTCAAATTTATCACTCTATCACTTGATCTCGGTACCTTCTTATATGCGTGCACTGGCACGTAACTCAAACCACCATTTCGAGCTTCATATTCACATTGGAGAACAGTGCAAGTTTATTTCATCAAGAATTTGGCACTTACTGTCACTTAAGATGCACTTATAAAAGGACATCATTTATCTGATAACTAGCTTGGTAAAGGTGTGAGATTGCAGGATAAATTTGCATGGAGATTAGGAAATGTAGAGATAAACGTTTGTAATCGTACCTGACTTGGCGACAGCGAATACGAGGACAGCGACGAATGCCAGCATGTTACCTGCCCATGAATAATGGATTGCATTTTGTGCAGTTATATGCTTCCCAACTTTGAATTTCACTAGCATGATTGGTTGGTTTGGCGAGGTTGCAGCTCTATCACATGCCTAGCAGCATCACATGTGTATCCGGTGCACTTGCGTGACAAAGGCAAATTCATAAACCTAGTACTGGCACTAGGGCCACACGGAAAAATTCAGTTGTGTGTCAAATTTATTTGGGTTTAGTCGATGGAGGTAATGCAAATTACCTGTGAACTATGGCAAAGTTAAGGGCACATTTTTATTGTGGAATCGCTCGTTATATAAATGAACTAAATTGAATGCATGAAAAGCTGATGTACAGTAAAGCACATATGCGGTGCATGGAACACCGTAACTATTCTGAATCTACCTTCTTTTTGTTTTCGTGATCCGATCAGCTAAATAAGTCTAGGTAATCAAACTTATTAATAACAAGAGGAACAGGCACAACGACGCTTTCGAAAGTGAAACCTTCTGAATCAATGTAAAAAGTGATATGAGCATGAAAAACGCTCTAATCCCAAGAAAACTAATAAAATTACTTCAAAATAGGAACCCTGAGCCACGGTGTCAGGTGGCGAAATCTTACATTTGCTAAGTAAATAGCTTGGTTTTCCAACTTATAGAGTAAATTAAACGCTCATCAATGTATGCACATAGCATTGGGAATTCAATAATGGCATTTTGGAGTGTGTGCATTTTTTGCAGTTATTTACTTGACCTAAGTGCCCTTGAGCAGTTTCACTGGAAACCGCCCATGGATTTACACAAAGCGTGGGTGGAGTTGGAATTATTGACTCAACAATGAGATGGTCGCCCAAATCTCGCCATAGGCAATGCGGTGAACATCAGGTTTTTCTCCAAGTGTTAGCAGCGGGTTGATTCTCTGGCACGGCATGAGGTTTCATTGTTTCTTATAGAAAATTCAGAGCCTGTTAAGAGCCATCTGAGTACTGATGTCAAATAGGGTTGATAATGGGAAAAGAGAGCTTAACTGGCATTGGTAAAATAATGAGACTGCTATAATGTGTTTGTCAAATAGGTAACAGTGCTGAATATTTAAATTCGATGCAATACTATTGAGTCAAGACCAGTCATCGAAGATCCACAAAACTGCACAGATGATGACGTTAATGAGACCGTTTTACAATAATAAGGTCTTTTGGTCAAAACGTTTTGTTCCATCCTTCTCCAGCATTTCAAATTGATTAAATGTCCCCACAGTTTCTGCGTTTTGGTTCAAAAACTCATTGTTACCTTACAAAGGGCTCAAATTTGCAGTATATTTGCTGTCTCCCACCCTCACATCTTGTGATGCTTCTAGTTATAAATCCCTCACTTCCATCATACAAATGGTTGATACTGGAAAAATACACATCTCGTCGATAGTTGAAACAAAATGAGGCTAATTGGTTCGCTTAGTTAAGCATCAGTTTTCTGGTGTTGTGTGCTGGATTGTGGCATCCTTTATCCTAACGCGGTTACTTTCAATGCAAGGGTCATATGTCATCAGCTTTCCAGCAGCTATTTAGGCAGCCACTATTAAAATATGGTTTCGGATTAAGTTAATTCTGTTTTGATGGTGAAGTAGAGCGACTGGTCAAGTTAGTGGCTATTCACTCCACACACGGCACAGTTAGAGAACACTCAGGATGTAAGGTGGTTCAAAAGCCAAATGCAATAAGGCAAATGAAATAACAAAGAATGCAACATGCCTGGCGGTGTCATATGAATATCCGGCGCACTTGCACCACAAAGGTAAAATTATAGGCCTATTACTGCTAGTGAAGCTACACGAGAATATTCAACTGTGTGCCGAATTCGCGTGGGTTTAATCGATGCAGACAATACAAGTTATCTGTGAACTATGCTGCAGTTAAGAAAACATTTGCACGTTTGCAGTATAGAGGATACCGCAGCTAGTCTGAAAATGCGGTTTTTATGTTCTGGTGCCCTGATCAGCTATATGAATTTAGGCAATAAAACTATTTTCTTAAAAACTGGGACAAACACAGTGCATCAATCCTCATGCTAAGATTGCAGTCATTTCATGTTGCTGATTAATGCCTGACGATATTATACGCAGTTGTCAACTAACTGCGCACAGGCAAATTTATACACATCCCTTTGGCGGAGACATTTTTGAAGGAGCAACTGGTCGTTTGGTAGTTTAATGAGCATTTTGCCATTGCAGGCCGGCTTTAAAATCCGTCCATCAATCCTTACAATCACAATTTATGTCTCCACGATTAGGAGACCCCAACTAAATGACGGCCTTTGCACGTTTACCTGCGATCTGTGGGTATTACAATGATGAGTTGCAATCGGCTTCATTTGGGATAATTGTTGTGAAAAGAATGGTGATATTGTGTACTGGCTAAAGGTTCCTTAAAGTATGCAGTATCGGATATTTGCTACAAGTGCAATGATTCATTCCATGACACTGAAGGAGTAATTAGAATCGCGTAATTAAAGAAAATTGAGTCGAGTTGCTAGGTGGCAAAACCTTGCGCTTTAATCGAAAAAAACCACCATTGAAAGATCAATAAGTATAGTGATGGAATTTTAAGGTCCTAAAATTCATGGAACTATTCCATACAAGTAGAAATTTTAGGTGTTTCTAAAACGTGTGATTTATGGAGCGACAATAAAGGTCCATCCACGCTCGTATGTAGCACTGAGAATTCACTAGCTGCAATTCTTGAATTCTTTCAAGGTTGCAATATCAGCGTTACTTGCTGTTGTTTTTCCCAAAGCAAAAGGAGTCCAGCAAAGGTGACACTAGGGGTTGCCTTTGGATTTGCAAATTGCGTGGGTAGAATCGCAAGTACTAGCATAATAATGGGAAAGTCATCAAAACTACTCCCACTTTAATCGCGGCAAGCATCACGTTCTTCTTTAGGTCAAAATGTAGGCTGATTTTTTGGTGTGATGTGGGGTTTCGTTATTTGCCACTAAGACTGCTTAAACTAAACCACCATCATTTATGTGCTTTCCTCAAAATTTTCCTGAGCTTATCAACAATGCCACTTACTTGGTTTCAAATGTTACTGTGCCAAATCAACGCCCAAATATCCTTTACGATTATTTCTGATATCAAAACTGAATAGAATGCAACGACGCCATTATCGTCGCTTTGTAACGATAACATCTTTCAGGCGATGTACATTACTTATGTCGAGCTTCTCTTTGTCACCAAAATTTTATGCAACAATAAAATTTACAGCTGCGTTGAATGGATTATGTGCATCGTTGGTTGTTCCAAAAATGTCAAAACTGTGATTGCTATGCAATGATCCGCCTTTTGAATAGCAAAGTGATTCAGTTCATTTACTGTGATTCACTGGCTACGAAACCAGGGGTTCTTTTTAAGAAGCATGACTTTTTGTTTCGTGTTCACTTTTCATGACAAAAACCACACAAGTTTTCCTTATTTCACTCCAGATACTTGCTCAACTCTCCTTCTTATTTCTTTCTCTCTGGTCATTCAAGAGAAACACCGCATGACTAGTTGTCAATGCGCTAAACTGTTCTCAACCACTGCACCAGCGACTAACGACTTATATGATTTCCCTTAATGTTGATAAACCCAAGTTTAATGACAAAAAATAGGATTCATTAGAATTTCGGTGGTACTTTAGAAATAGAGTTTGGTTGTGTGAACATGCATAAGTATGGAAGACACAAAGTCCCAAGGAAAAGCAATTTCTAATTTCAACACCGCATTGGCTACTAAAATCAAGTAGCCGCATAAGGTACACATGCACACGAGTTACAGTTGGGCCCAGTTCTCGCGTGACACTCTATGCGGTGTTGATTTTACAAAAGTGTTAATCACTTTTACGATTTTCATGCATTGCTTCGAAAACGCTTCGCGCCTTAAATTGGTACGAATTGGCACGATTTCCAACAAACTGCACATTCATATATTGTTTCCATAAGATAAACGGCACTAAGTGAAAAGAAGTCTGGATCACCGGCAGAAATGCAATGAAATTAACGGTTCAGTTTTTTTGAGCATTATTAGTCCGATGTTGATAATTTGAATCAGCTACCTCCTACCTGAGCACGATCACGTACAATGTAAGCTGAGTAAGCCACCTATATCTCAGCAAACATACGGGTGAATGAGTGGATAATTAGATCAGAAGAGCACTGTGGCTTTATTGTGGCCCGAAGGCCTGTCACGGTGAGGCAGACAAGAATGTCAGTTGGAATATTAGCGCATTTAGTAGGGTTAGCAGACAACATAGCCGTAGGTGGTGTAAATAAGCCCATGAATTATGATCGGCCAATTTTCTCCACGGTTCAAATTCCGCTAAATTGCAGGACTCAACTTGAGGTTCTGTCCCAACTCCGAGTTTATTTGATGGTTATTATAAGTAAAGGCAAGGCTTGAGCCTGAATAAAAATGCACCAGTGGAGTCGTCGAAGAGAGTAAATTGTGTGCCTTATTCCTTCTTACCCCTGCACACAATAAGACACGCCATTCATAACCCATTTAAAGATCATGTAGTTTGCGATGCTGCGTGGATGAGAGCATGTTCGAGGTGATGCAACGAAGGCAGAAGATTGCACCATTTATGGGGTTTTCACCACATCAACGCAACGTTCACGTGCATTGATTTCATTATGGTTACTTTTACACGTCTCTAGCATGTTTATTGCTTTGTTATTGACAAGTCTTGATGCATTAACTGGAATAATTAGCTGAAGTCAACGTTCAAGCTTTAGTTGAACAGTGACGAGGGTTTTTTGTTAAATTTTTGGGTCGGCTTTTTTACAAGCATAGCAAGTCACCGACACCTGTAAGAATCTTGACAGGTTAAGTAGCCCCCACTTAATAGCACGTAAAAGGAGTGAATGAACCGATTAACATGAGCCCTAGTCTAAATAAAGATGTAACGAATGCACCTTAAGACGAACCGTTAACTTTGTTATTACTTAAGACAATTTCTGTTGATTTGGGCTTTAGAGTTGAGGCTAAGAAACAATCAAGTAAATCAGCTTTAAGTAATTTTAATTAATTTAAATTAAAACTTTCCAAGCTTCCTTGTTTAAGAGATCACCTAAATCCTTTTACTCCGGCTAGACTATTAGAAAAAGAAGATTGGGTTAAGACAACTCACTTTGTTTCGGATAACACGCAGCATCCCTCACCAATTTCTTCTATTCCACACTTGATGCTCACTACAGTCGAAGTATCACAATAAATAAATAAACTTATGATGTTGAGAATACTTTCGTATCAACACACTTCCCGTAGCCAATATCAATTGAAGCACACCACCGAACCATGTGTGTACAAACTTGTTCGTGTGAGCCCATGTTTGGCCGATGTGCAGGTTAAAGATACGCTTATGTTCTGGCAATTTTAAATTTTGAATGAGCCGAAGCCACCCACAATCACCTGCGAGTTAATAGTAATAAGGGACTTACTATTTTCGCTTAGGGAACACATGGGTACCATCAGTTTGAATTCCTCTAGGATTCAGAAGGCATCAGTGCTGCACAAATGCAGGCCTCCACTGACGTCCATTGAGCGAGCCTGCAAACAGGGATGATGATGATGAGTCGCTGGCCTCAGAACAAATGCTTTTGCGTGGTTGCTACGCAACAGTATGGTGGTCGAAAATGCCGAGGCCCAACTAACTTTCCATCTCTTTCTATCTCATCCACACATATGATTTTCAGGTCTCCCATCTGCCTGTATTTCCCATTATCTTACCATACCACCTCTCCAGCTTTTCCCTATTCACACCGCTTATATCCTTCCCCACTCCCTTCCCACACCCAACCAACTTCTATTTTTAATAGCATCACCATTCTCTCACTTTCTTCGCTTCAACACCCGATACGCTACTTGTACATTGAAAGTAGAATGCTATACTCTTGCTCTCTATTCAACACAGCCTTGGAACACGTGTGCCCCTCATCTCCATCCCCCTACCAATCTTATTTCCCCATTATAACGCACGTCTCTTCCTCCCTTACCCATCAATTACTCTCCACGACACCACCACACCCGTGCACTTCATGCTCATTTATTTTAAATACACCTTTCTTCCACTTTACGTCAATCTCATTTATCCACTCCAAGTCATCCGAACGGTTTTCGTCCCCTCAATCACTCACATGCCATAACTTGCAGACCCTTACCATGCTTAATTATCTTTATCACACTTCACTCAAAGATCATGACTGACTTTGCATTCTGAGCAACAGCGAGATCTGTGTTTCTTTCTTTCGATGATTCCATGCCCATAACCACCTACTTCCAAAGGGTATTTCCCACTGCTCTGTTTGGCTACATACTTATCTATTTACTTGCCTATGAATTTTAACACTTGGGGCCCTTAAATTGTGCTTGTTTATAAACCAAGTAACATGCATGTGTGCATTTCGCGGAATATGACAGGACGCAACAATTCCGCAGTATATTCTGCACACTTGAATGTCCACCAAGCCATACCATCAAGTAGAGCAGTTGAGAATGGCATGATTTGTTCGAACATGTCCTTAATTGCAGCACTGATTACTGCAAGGTGGATGCATGATTCCTCTTCCACAGTTATGGCAAGGATAATGACAACGCACTGGATTTCTCCGAGTGTCTTCATAAGCAGATAAAAATGTCCCTGGGTGTAAGCTAGCCATCTTTCTCTTTTGATAGTGGAGCATAAAACTCACGAAATAATCAAAGCAAAGTGTAACGCTGACTTTGCAAATTGTCACCATTTCATTTAGACTGTAAAATTCCAATTAATTTTTCCGAAAAACTGTCTCTTAGAAAAATTTTTTGAACTTAAGGACCATATAGAGCTGACTGAATGCATAGCAGACGCAAGAAGAAGCATTAGCACAGTGATAACCCGATTCTGCGTCATTTTGTGTAAAACGCAGCCCATCAAGCGCCGCTGATTAGGGACAATTACGAATATATGTTGCTGCTCCAACAGTAGTAGCTGAAACAGCTGTACCGCACGCTCTAACCTGCTCAATGCCACTAATTCTATCAATGGCACTAGACGCCACAAAATGCTTATCCACTTTCCATTTGCTACAATTTTAACACCTAGTGACCAATAAAGGCTACTGTCCCGTTAGTGAACAGGCATGGAAGTAATATTGATGGTACCGCGAGTTAGCAAACAGTTGGCATAATGAAAAAAAGCACGAAGGTTAGTTGCAACTTGGACCTTAATTTATCGCCACTCACGCTGGTGTGAGGTTTTGGTGTGGTCGCATGCTAAACTGTCTTTTCCTAATTTTGTACTTAAGAATTGTGAGGACCTGGTCAAATGCATAACACACGCAACGGGGTGTCAGCACAGACGTGCCCTTAATCCGCTTCGTTTTGTACAAAATGCAGCTCACCGAACACCACAGAAGGGAAGAAAAATAAAAACTTATGCTACCACCCCAACAATGACATCTGAACTAGCTGTACCACACATTCAAACGGGATCAACCCCACTGATTCTACCATTGGTAAATGAAACAGGACACTGCAAAAATGTTCACTTACATTTCCTTTACATTAACTTCAACAATAAATGATTAACAAAGGATAAAGCCTTATTAGTGAACAACAGACACGGCAATGATAGTGAGAGTTTCAGAAGTTGGCAAATAGTTGGCATGATAAACGAACAAGTGTCTTTAGGTATATGATTCTAACCGGCGAAGCAAGACCCACCTGACAAACGTATTTTGTTTGGATAAGCATTAAATTGCTGGACTACATGCACTTAAGGGCGATAACAAAAATTGCAGGATGTGCAAAAATTATCAAGTGAAAATGAGCTAAAGTTAGACAGAGTTGGTGGACCTGCATTTTGCCAATTTCACCACCTTGTCCATCATTTCGCAGATTCCATTCCAGAGTGCGAGTACGACTGGAAATAAAAGCAGCCATTAAAAAAGAATTGATGGGAGGGACAAATGGATCTGGAAGGGAGCAGAAAGTAGCACCCACACAGGGACGTTAGCCCCACTACCTGGGTAGCCATCCAAAATCAACGACAGCGGCAAGAACAGCTGGAATATTTAAAAGCTGCTGTGGCTGCGAAGCAAAAAGTTGGCGTAGTTAAGTGTCTTTAAATAATGCTCTTACGCGAAGATGAAGTGATGACTTTTGCGCTTGTAGTGTGAGGCAAGAGACAGGAGGAGAGAGTTAATGTCTCACCACAGCAGATTAGCGATCGTCTAGAAATAAATGTCACAGGGATTCGGTTAAAGAAATCAAGCAAAATGTAAAGGAGGGGGAGATGACGACATGAGCTAAGCCAGTCACACCAGATTCAAACTCAGCGGTGTACCAAAATGATCCAGACTGTAGCAACTCAGTTTGCGAGCTTTTGCTTGATCCGGCGATATAGGTGCACCCAGACAAACTATGGAAAAATCCAACAATTGAAGTTGTAGGCCAGGAAATGAATTAAAAAGTTAGGGACCAAACCGGCATTTTTGATGTTGTCAAAGGCCGAAGAAAATGAAGTCTCTAACAGCTGATTACTGCAGTATAGTCAACAGAACCGCTATTGAACTCCAATGACTTATCATGCTTTATAGAATTTGGCTTATCGCAACCATTTTAGTCCACCCATCACAACAACCAGGACATCTTGTGATAAGCGGAACTCCAGAACTTGCAGAAAACTAAAATGGCCTGTCCATGAGCCCACTCATTCCACTGCAAACGCTCTCAGGGGTGAGCCAATCCACATATGCGTGAATGCGGGTTAAGAAATGTTAGGTAACTTTGGTGCTTTGTGAAGGACATGACTGTGACTGATACCACTTCAAAGGTGCTATCAGTAATAAACTTCATAGGAGTTGACAAGAGAAAGACCACCAGAAACCCCTTCAATGCTTGACAACTACCTTAGTCACAAGTCCTGCATCAGGATCGATGAGTAAGGTGGCACCTAAACTGAAAGAGTCGAAGTTGTTTCTTACTAATTTGCGGAGAAAGTAACAATAATCAAGTTAATTATAATATGGCCTATCAGCGCCCAAGATTCTGATAACAACCAGAATAGGTATTGTAACTCCAATCCATGTTCAAACTTAACGGCGAATGTATTTAAGCCAAATAATGGAGGCGAATGAGCGTAAAATTCTACGGCTATACCCCTAAGCCTCGTTAAGCAGATTTTCCAGCTATGACACCAGCTTAGTAGAGGCTTGCCAAGTGACCCACACAGAAGTTCAGGTATTCATCAAAGTCAGCAATCGCCCATCAACGCAATAATGGAGCGCAAAATAATCTCAGAGCAGGAGCGAAGACGAGACGGAGAGAATAACGAATATGACAGTGGGGAGTAGGCAGAGCGCGTCCAGCATAAGGATGTTCGTATCCCCTCTCGTTCACACACACTTGCTCCTTTTTTCAACCCCCCCTTCCACTACGAAAAGACTGTAAGTCATCAGCTCACGCGAGCAGACAGGCTGCGCATCGTTGCTCCAATAATCACGACCACAGGGCTTACTCGATCTCCAACAAATACCAGTTACGCGGGCACTGACAAGAAAAAGAACACCAAAATCCCGTTCACTGCTTAACAGCTATCTCAGTCATAATCTTGAAACATGTTTAGCGGGTGAAGTTGGATCCTCGCTGAAGGGCGTTTACCGACCACTCACTAATAGCGCCATAGATTCGTGCCACGTAAAACATTGGGATCGCGAAGTACGGGTTGTCACTAGAATGAGAAATTTAGTAAAGTAGACGCACGATACAAAGACACGATCAATTACTCGGCGCCTTTGCGCTTCCATACAGAAGAGGCCACCTGGATAAGTGCTGAGTGTGTTAATATGGCAGGTGGAGGACGCATAGATGTCGGGTATCGTCGGTGATCTCGAGTTGATGGTTATGGTAGTGGTACTAAAGTAAAAAGCCGAGGGCAGTATAGCCGATCCTGTTTGAGGGTGGGGTTTTAACCACTGCCTTCGCTACATTGTATTCCTCCTCCACAAGATTAGTAGGGATTGCAGTAGAGTGGAGGTGAATGGTTAGTGAAATGAGGAACCAACTGAGCAGATGGGAATAATTCACAATCAAGTACCAAAGGGTAGTCATGTGCCTCGAATCAAGGACAATAGCCAAAAGTCGACCAATATATGACATTCGCGGATTAAGCGCCGTTGAGGAATAAACATCTGGATACAAATCATATTATGCAGGCACATAGCTAAACATAAGATATGGATTGGTTTAACATTCGTTCTTCACTTTCTCAGATGCGTGACATTCAGATGTGGTGTTGTTTATTTAATTCACGGTGGTAGTGGATGTGGCCAAATTGACGCTGGCGATGACGGTTTCATCTTAAAGTCGGAACATGAAGCAAAGATTTGTGCAGGTAAAAGCAGTTGCATCGCAGCCAAATATTTACATTAGCGTGGAAACTGCTATGGTGGTGCGTGTAAATTACCGACTGCAACTACGTCAGGACTGCTCAAGGAATAGCCATCTGTATTATTAAGTTGGTGGCTTTCAGCAATAAAACAGGTAACAGTGTTAAAGCCATCGTTGCTGCAAAGTATTACTCTGTGCAAAGGATTATAAGTTCCCATGTTATTGGATTGCATTCTCAGCTGTCGCACCATGAAGAGTCAGAGAGGTATCGTAGATACGTGGGTTTCAGATGAGGCGATTAGGCGAGAACCAGTGGGTTGGCATCATGGTAAGGTAAGTCGAAAACCCCTTCAAGGTACGATGTATAAATCTCGGCACATCTGCCATGCCGCCAGTCTACGCTAGCGATTTGCGCTATTGGTAGGTTTTGGTAGCCAGCATTTGTTTCTTTTTAACTGTATTTTCATGCCTCCTCGCTGTTTGGGAAGACTCTACTGCTGTTGCAAGGCATCCTGGTGAGATTTTTACGCCACCTAATGTTTAATTAGCCTCCATTAGTGCCTTTCAGCGTTTTGACCCATACCACATTCTTAATGCTGATTTATGCTTCCACACTGTAATGACTAGACTTTTGGCACGCCCCTGTCATAATTGTCTAGGTTTAAACTCTTTCTCGCCTTTTAAGAGGCTTTATCAGAAAAGCGATAGAGACGACTCAGTTGCAAATCGAATCGGACAATTCCAAATAGATCTTGGATGTTTGAGTTCATTTTACAACCACTTTGCACTGGTCAAGTAAGTATGCTGTTGGCATCATTTTATGAAGCATGCATAGCATGTATTTGGGACGATGATATTATAGAAGCAGATAAACTGGGACATGCTGTTAAGAGCGAAGGATGCAGCGCTTTTGCCGTTGTTTAAATCCTGCTGACTCTAGTTTCCACTGCAAGTAACAACAATAAATTAAATCAGTGGCGATTTGTCATAATTTTGGCAATTTTTAGCCATCTCTTGCAATTTTCATTTCCATTTTCGAATACCATCTGAGTCCTTTGTTTAAAATAAAGCCTTTAGGATGCACATAATTCTGTAGCTATATTTTGTGACTAAGACCCACAAATGCAATGTGAGGCAAAAATATTTTCAGCCGTGACTTCAACAAAACACCACTAAACATATGCTTGCGAATTAAATCCACTTTGCTCAAGCACATGACTCCCCCTGGTCAAATCGTGTCTTTATGCAAGACAAACAGATTTATTGCTGTAGACACATTTGTCTAATGTAAGGGAATTTGATAAGATCAACTTAACTGCAAACGCAAAGGCAGATTGCATTAATGGATCCCTTCGCATCCGTCAACCATTTGTTCTGAAACCCTCGCTCACACATAACCTAAAGTTATATTGGGCTCTTATACACGTGTAAGCCTTAAGAATAAGATCCAAGCGCTTTCAGCCAAAAAAATTAATGTTAGTAAACCACTCTCAGTAGGTAAGTTGAGGTCTTGAATCAAGGAATAGCTAATCGAATGGATAGAAAGGCCTGATGTTGTGCTGCCTCAGGCAATGTGCTTGCACAAATGGAAGTGGATGCCTGCATGTTTTGGCTCGTTAAGAGATTACGACAAAACTTAAACGCCATAAGATTTGTGCACAATTATTTAAGCTGGTACAAATAATCTTTCGTCCACTTCATTACTAATTTATTTATCGAGAGCTACAAAGAGATACCGAAGATGTCATGACCTATTTTAACCAAGTTCCGCGAATATGCTAGTAGGGGTTTTCTTCTTTTGCAAATGAGATGGAAGAAATTTTGCATTTAGGTATGCAGCTATGATGTGGCAGGCTTTTATCCATAGCAGGCAGTGACGTTTTCTCAGCCACTCGATCTATACGACATTCAAGTGCAGCGATTACATTTTAGTTGCTTTAAAAGAGAAAAATCGCAAGTTAAGCATGCCTATAGCTGCAGCAATGGCGCCTTATTAGTTTAAATGTGCTGTAGAAATGAGGTTCGTAAACAAAATTGCGACTTGATGATGCTCGTTTTTACTTCCCCTTGGCTCCCGTGCAATATAAAAATAGAACAACTGTCGCTGTGCTACGATGTAATTAATAAATTTCTACAAGTTCGAAGCGCCGAAACTTAAAAAAGGGTGTAAACATATGATTTTACCTGCACAGGACGGATTTAAAATAATTCTTCCATACACACTTAATAGCAAAAACCCCACGCTTCGTTTCTAATACTTATCAATCGCATGATCTTTCGTGAACTATTCACTGTCTTAGAAGAATTGATCTCATACAGTTACCAACAATAGGTACTGAGGAGCTTACTTGGAAAATATTTTTATAGGGATTACAGCTGGGTGCTTACAATCTCACGGGTCTAATGAAAATTTACCAGTGGCGTAGATCGAGTGCAACAAAATGATTATATGCCTTCAGTTGGCCTAAAAATTGCTCACTGATTTATAAGGCTTCAAGCAACTCAGAGCAAAATGGACACAACAATTTGTAGTTATTAAATAATTGCTAAAAATGTTTGGCGATTGATATGAGGGCCTAAAATGTCTCCAGTAAAAATAACTGAATAAAATCAAAAAATTTGGTGGAAAGAATGGAAAGCATGGTGGCCAAAGGACTACTCATAGGAAGCAAACAGCCCACTCAGGCTTTCACCAATATATATTTGTTTCTTTATGGTTGGATACCCCTAAGTCAAAAAGACCATGGAATTCAATTCTTAGGCATTTCGGCTAAACTTTTGCCGCTATAATAATAAATAATAAATATTTTGGGCTTTATTTTTTTAGGTTGTTTCCATTAAACGATTTGAAAGCTAATTTGGAGAAATAGCCACAAAACTTGTGGATCTGTTTTCAGTAATTCAGAATGCTGTAGGATAGTCCTTTTAGGGTGCTTAGAAACGGTGATCTCTTGACAGTAAAGTTGTGACCAATTTGACTCATTTAAACATGCAGCAGTCCAGTTCTGGGTCTTTGTAATGCCATTAGCAAGAGGTTTAACGTTAATAAATTCGGGTTTTATATTCGCTATTGTGATTTATTCCTTAACACGCTTTGAGTTTAAAACTCACTAAGAGAGCAGTAAAAATCAAATAATTAGTAATTTTTAATAAGGCAGGCGAAACTAATGGGGTCCTGTATCTATTGGGATTGGGCTTAGGGAAGATGAAGTCAAGGGAAGTAGAGGCGAAATCAGGTTTTTCAGATGTCGCTGATATTGTGTGTTTGCAAGCCAATAACGATGACGATGGTGATGGCAAGTACATGAGGGAGAGGCGTGACCTCGTTGATGATGATGGACAGAAAGTTCGAAAGTGGATGAAGGCAAATCAGTGATGTCAGGCAACATGCCATCTAATACGTCACCACAGGTAATGTTGTGTATGTCGTCAAGGCTCATTTACATTTCTGGATTTTTACTTAACCAATTTCATCATGCAATTTTAATTTGCAAGTATTAATTTATGAAGCAAAATACTAAGCTGTTCAAGTCAGCAGAATGGTATGCAGTGGTGCAATTGTGGAAATCATAAGCTAAGAAGCTTAAATAAAGGAGGATCTATAAACGAGTGCATTAGTTGTGTTGATCGCTCCTTGTTGCCAAACGGCAATCACCACAATAACTTAATGAAATGTGGTAGATGCATTACTTTCTCGTTGATGCTTGCAATTTTCTGCATTGTTCTATTTTCACGTGCATGCGATTCGCACAATTGCTTAGTGCTAATTTTTCTAATTGTGGAAAGAAATGGATAAGCGCATATTTTTATCGGACAATTTTGCTGATTGCCCCAAATCGGACCAAATGCAATCTGGGACAAACTAAAAGAGGGCTTAATAGAGGAATGGATTCAAAGTTGCTTTTACGAGTGCTAACTGCCTCCAATTTTACTGACTGCTAAACTTGATTGGAAAACATGTTTCTTTTGTGACTTACTTCACTGATTATTTGTAAGTAGCAACGAAAATTCAAAATGCTAGGTGAAATAAATTCAGCAGCTATCCTGAGAACTCTGTCAAAAAATAGTTTTGATTAATGCAAATCAGGGAGTCTACATTCAAAGACATTATTTTACCCCTAGGGGTGAAGTCTATGAGAAGATTTTAATAGCCCTTCTCTGTTGTTTGCTGTCTTTCTGCAGTTTGATTACTGTCAACCTCACTGCGGCTACACTTGAATGGTTTCAAAGTCCACTGGGGATTTATAGATACAAAATGCCATCCATCCCGTAATATGTCATCCCATCCTGACCTACTCATAAGTTGAGCACAGTCTCTCTAGTCTTTGCATGGATAGGTATAAGACCGCCAGCATCTAAATTTAGACTGCTAAATCATGGATTGTTCATTACTAAAAGGAAAAAGAAATGGTCCTTACTTTGCCAATACGAGCAACTAATAATGCACCGATTGAGGAGGTGCATTAGCCATATAATCTCATAGGATAGTCACCCTAATTTGAAATATTTTACAGCGTTGCACTTTTAAGAATAAGAGCTAACCATCCACCTTTAGCTTGTTAGAAGAATTCAGTTGCGCGAATAGCAAGTGTCCTATTTCGATTGCTCCTGACAATCTATTGCGGATTACACATACGCACTTTCTTCTCTTGTTGCTTTACTCAAATAGTAAATTATTTAGAGCAAATATTAAGGGGAGATGCAAGTTTGTGGAAATTACTGGTCAAGAGGATGTCGGGCGGGTAGTCGAGTGACAGCGAGCTTGTGGCCATCTTCTCCCTTTACCCGACTGCAAATGCCCCCTTTTAGTGGTCGAACTTTGGGTGATTAACAGAAATAATATGATAGCTTTTAGAGGTGCCAAAGCCAAAGGCATAAGATCTGGCTTTTTAACAATAGGAGAGATGCAATCGACTTACCTTAACACCCATCCCTTAACTTCCCTATGCCTGTACGAATAGCAACAGTAAATCCTTTTTTGCGTTTGACAAATAAGTGGCAGACAGTTTGAAATGGAAGTAAAGACGACTGGAGCTGAACTTATTTTGCGGCTGAGAGCAACGTATTTCACACATGTGTAACTTGAAAGTTGAGTGCCGCCTCCAAAAGAGTTGCAAAATTACGGATTGTTGAGGGAGCAAGTTACTTGATCAGAGGTTGTTATTAGATTCTCTCTTCTGTTTCTATGTCCAGTGGATATAAGATTCCTTTCAATCCCATTTTCTAGTCGTTACACTTCATTGCAATCAAATCGAAAATGGTTTTCTGTTTCATTTAAATTAAAGCAATATGGGGAGTAACATTTTGAGTCATCCTATGCTTAACACAGATGAATGGCGCTGCCTCGAATCTGTGTAGCATTGCTAATCATGAAATTAGAAAAAAGGTCGTTAATGCATTCTTTCGCCGCTACTTGATACGCCTTTTTCTCTTTATTTGAACTGGACTTCAGGTCCATCCACAAAAATGTACTATTTGGTGTCCTCTTCGAAGACGAATTGTTATTCATGTGAAACAAAGTAAAAAACTTTTGATCAAATCGAAGTGCCAATTACCCTATTAAATAATAGGTGGCGCAATTGTGTTCTATCTCAGCGAAGACGTAAAATTGGATTCTTTGAGGTTATTTACATCGGCTAAACATGCTTTTAAGTGCAAGCTACCGCACGATCTCCATTTTCCGCCGAACTATGCGATAAGTTTAAGAGGCCACTTCCCTACTCCATAAGTCTTCTTTTAATTTTGTGATACGACTGAGTGAGTGTTTGAATGACATATCGAGCAAATGGCATCCACCGGTAGGGTCAAAGTGGGATGCTGGCTAGGACTCCTCTGGCTAGATCTGGGCATCAAGTTCGCAATTGAATGGTAAAATTAATGATATTTTCGTCCATTCATGACCAATAAAGCAAACTCGAAGTGATAGATATCATGCTGCTGATACTAAGATAAACATTGTGAAAGTGGTAAGGTGCCCCTGAAATCTGCGTGGCACTGCGCACTAAGCGCTATCCATCTGTCTTTGTGTCATTAGCAAACTATATCAAATTTAAAAGTTAGGATCGTCACATACGGCTCGAAGTTTTGTGTGATATTATGGGTGTCTATAGATAAAACCTGCATTAACTCCTTTCCCATTCCATACCCCCTCTACTAAACTATCTTGCTTATTTTAAGGACAAACTGAAAACAATCATTGATATATGTTTTAAGGTATCCATAGGATGAACTTGTCGGTTGACAAATGCGGAATTAACAGGTTGAGAAAAAAGACGAAAGTCACATTTTGGTCGTAAAGGACTTTTTCAGTTTTGGATTGGGTTGTCCATTCTCCGGAGGTGAGAAATTATTATCTTGGTCATCTGTTTGATTTTGCTCATCATCATCTGCAAGTGATGTGCCAGGATATCCCTTCACATCCAAGTTGCTTTCCTCATCCACCTCTGCCAAGACTGGAAGAGTCGCCTCTCCGGCATTAGTCGATGGTGAAATCATGGTGCTTTGAATGCTGCAGGGTGTAGACGAGGAGTCACCTGGAAGATTGTGCATTTCCAGGCTGTCCAACGACTTCAATCGAGACCTTAGTAACCCATGTGGCATGTCATGTTGATCTTCTGACACACGACTCTGTTAAAATTTTCAATTCAGTTGGATTTAAAGCTGGTAAAGAAAGACTCCCTTTTTAGCAGCATCTCTTTTAATATAGCAGGTATGCCATGTGCTCAAAAAGTTAAGTTTTGTTTTTTTTTCACACTGTTAGCCTTAACTCGAGTGCATTAATCAGCTTTACCGTGTGAAGATTCATTGCACTGACCGCATTGAAGTTGCGATCATGAGGGCCGGTACCTAAAACACTAGAAAACCAGAAATCGCAGTAGCAAAACGTAACCTCGCTACAATTCAAATTTTTAATCGAAAATGCCTTCTTGATCCTAAAGAAGCTGAAGGTGAATTACGGTGGCTACTTTTATAGCTTCTGACAGCAAATAATTAATGCTTCATCGTTAAGATTGCAAAATAGGTTCTAAGAATGTGAGTTAATTAAATTGTGCCTGCTCATATAAATATATTGGTTTGAGTTTGATACTACTTTAAGTGGCGAAAGTGGACAGTACATTATTTAGGGCGAGGTCTTTAAAAGCGCACACTTACTCAATGTTAAAAACCGAGCCAACCATTTGCGTTGATTGAAGTTTCTTTGAGCCAACTGTATGCGGCAAGCTAACGTTAGCTGAATTCCAGAATTTGTCTCGAACAAGTTCGGTTGGATGATACTTCCTATCCACCATACGCATTCCATACTATTCTCATGCAAGGAAGGAAACAAAGGAAAACTTTAAACGTACTGGTTTTGATGGACAGAGGTGCCTGGGTAGCTTCGATAATTTATCTCTAAATCTTTGGATCTTCATAATCACTGTGGTAGTGACTGTTGCTGGCAGCCGACTGGACTTCCGATTTGCACTGCATCTATCACAACAGTGGTGAAACTATCACTCCTCCAGAGAGGATAAGCTATAAATATTAATGCATGTCAACCCTCCTCAAACACTCATATCATTAATGGTGATTTAATCTGGCAGCATTACCAGGTTGACTCCAAGGAAGTTGAAGCTTAGGCATCACATATTTATGCTTTGTTATCGTAAAACACTAATATATTTCTGTAGATACTGCGACATGAGTCATGCATCTCTTCTATTATTTGGACATTTTGCTTCTTATAAATGCGTAATAACCTTGATTTATTTTTCTACTTACACTCCAATTGAAGTTAATTATGGCGTTGATGTCAAAGTCTTCATCATCTTCTCCCATTGGATTCACCAAGGTTTCTGCCACCTTTTAGGTCAAAAAGGAATCAAATTAATGATGACGATTCAGCGCTTTGAATTTAAAGAAAGAGTGATGGTAATTGAAGGAGAATCAAAATTATGTTCTTACTTTGGTGTGCTGTAGCCTGTAACATAACGTTTCTGAATTAATATGAGAAATATCAATCGAGTTTCGAAGCTGTGTACTTGGGCAATTTTTCCCTTTTTAACATTTTCCGTCTACTTTTCCCCGTTTGACGGAATTCAGTTATACACCAACCACTTTTTAAAGAGTTAATTAGTAAACCAACTTGCTTTGTATGAAGTCGTGAGCTTCCAACCAAAGATTAGCTAGAGAGTTGCCACGAATTCTTCCCACCTACAAATGTTTTAGTAATTTGTGGAGGTTTGATTGAAGAAAGTAAATTATGGATACGCCAGAGTTCAAATACCACTCGAACAGTAGCTGAAGCAGGGGCTCTTTGGAAGACACAAGTTAAGCAAATGCTGACCAGTGCCAATCCGCTGGTTATGTTGCCATCAGCAAGGACTCACATTGCATGAGGATGGCTTTTGATCTGAGCGAAAATTTAATTTTAATCACGGAGGCTGCAGATAGTCAAACTCAAGAACAAATGATAACCTGCAGGTGTCCGCGAAGAATTAGACTCTGTCGTGACTGCATAAGTGCCGCAAGACAACCTGAATTACAAGTACCTTGATGTACTATAGTGCGGTATGAGGACTCTGTGATCTACGCAGATAGGGTCAAACACCAGCACAGGCGATTCGAATTGAAGGATATGACTTTTGACCGGTTTAAATGCCTCCTGTTTGTCCGCATTTTTGCAGACTTCTCTACTAGTCTGCAGTTTGCGATCGAACGAATTGCCTCTATGGTCTTAAGAGCAGCAATAAACCGGGTCGTAACGCTCGGTCAATCTCGAGTGTGCTATCTCTATGGCTTGCTTAGGGCAAAGAGAGTCTTGGGTCAATGATCTATGCAAATCAACCAACCCACTGTGCAGGAACAGCACCTCCAAAGGTGGCAAGCACCTCAACGACCAATGTACTAAACTCAGGGATAAGAAGTACACGTAATTCCCCTCTGACACTGCGGGAACTATCACTGTGTCATGTGTCAGCTGTCGGGATCATTTGACAGCTTAGTACAAAATTTGACATTTCAAAGACCGGAAAGTCACTAGGCCACCGATAGTTCGTGCTCTTTCTCCGTACAATGTGACTAATTGCATCATAAATCTGGCGTATCTGTGTTACCTTACTGTATGAATCTAGGCTGCTTTAATGCAACGTCTCACTGTCTGCATTCGACAACATCTTACCCTTTCCATGTTATTAGGATTTAGAGTGGCGGAAAATGCATTGTTATGTGCGATCACTACTAAAAGCGTTGGCATTGGCACCGGTAGAATCTTCCATTTTGCATCTCAAAAGTTACAGGCAAGGATTTGAGCATTAGCGTTTCGAAGATTGGAGAAAGAAGTACTACATGTAATGAGATAGCCCGCATGGAGTCGCGAAGACGCACACAGTGCCGTTTACTAGCATTTAATAACTCAAAATTAGTTCGACGCAGGTGGCTGAGTTGGCATGCAGAGATGCCTCGTCCGTCCACTACCGCACTGTCACGCGTTGCCATGGCGACTTTTCAAGGGTTGCAGATCCAACTCTCAAGTTTAAGCTAAATGAAAGTTAAATGTTGATTTGTGGTACATTGCCGTGGAAAGGGTCGTCATGCGCTACTACCTAACCAATCATTTGTGCCACCAACTCGCCGCTGCATGTGCCAGATAACATTAATGATATAACTCTTCCCAATTAATTTTTGTTCATTAATATCTGCACACTTGTGGAGGATTTGGCGTAAAGAGAGTTGCGTCATGTTGTTGCATGCACTCAGCATGGGAGATTCTGAAAAAGCATTAATGAAATCTGTTGTGTGTTGATTGGATCTCCTCGTGGCCTTTTTCTAGCATTTCCCCTATCAATTTCAAATCAAACCAGCATTGTTCCGTAAAAAGTATTATCCAACCGTTAGAACGTTATGACTGGAAACACCTTGAAACACAAATAAATACCTATCCACTAGTTACTGGTTGCAAGTTGGTATGACGTCCCTACCTGGCCCTTAATAGCACCCTGTGGAATGCCCAGACACGATTTCGATCGACTCAATTCAAGGCAGTCACGAATCGAAGCAAGAAACGGTTGCAAATACTGCATGCTAATAAAATAACATGTAATCAAGAAGTAGGGCATTTTCGTTTCCTGTGCTTACGCTACTTCAGCACACGACACGTTGCTGCCAGGGCAACGGCACACTTCATTGCGTGTCATTAGTAGGTGCAAGTTAAATTGAGGCGCCAAATAACTGAACCCTACTCTTACTTCAAATCTTATTATGGTTTCGACTCTCTAGTAAATGGTCTGTTAATTCATTTATAGTGAAACTTACTTCTCCGCACATGTAACTGCCGTATGGAATGTCTAGCTCACGTAAGACAGCAATGGATTACGCACCTTTAGCCATCCCATGTACACAATGAATTCGAGAATCGTATATAGCGGAACATAGTAGTCCCTCCTGAATGGCTCCGAGTAATCCGATGTGTTGACGATGAACTGACGACCAATGACGGATGACAGGAAGTAGGAGTAGACGGCCAGTGTGACCACCTGAAATGAGTTAAAAGAGACTTTCTGTTTGATCAGTCAGTTTGCTCTAGAACGTACGATGTAACAACCATTTTACAATTGAACAATCTTACTGCATGCCACTTCTTCTGGTTTAACACTCACACATTATGTGAGCCTGTTTTCAAATTTACCTGTAATACCTCGATTGGTAGTTTTGGTGATAGCTCTGCAGTGTTGCAATCAGACATGGTGAGACGCTTCTATCTTATGGGAGAAAATTGGAAAACATCCACCTACTTTTAAAATAGACTAGTGACTAAGTGATTCTTTGATGGTGGTAACACAGATTACTGAGTCTCTGACTAACACCAGTGACAGACACTGAGCAACACAACGTGTGCTGAGGCCCACTGGCTCATAGGCGAGTCAATCGCAAATAAATCCCAAGGCTTCTTCCAAAGCCTTTTTTCTTCTGCAGCATTTGATTTGTAAATTGCTCCCTTCTCTAACACCTCCCGACTGCATAGGAATTGACGGCTATTGCAAGGTAAAGTGCCCACTTCCCTTGTTTTATTGTTTGAATGGGTAAACATACCTAGCTTCTGCCATCCTCCCTTACACTTTCACTGCCGTCTACCGCTGATACCAATGTTGGGAAAGCGCAAATGGTCAGTGGAGGAAAGATTGCAGGAGTATTAGCAGAAGACACATAAAAAGAGCCGAGAGGAAGTGTAAGAGTGAATCTTGTGACAGGGAAAGTGTAGATAGAACGATATTAGGCATGTTATTCGGTGGAGATGTCTTGTGATACCTTATGGCTGGCAGTTACTACGGAATGAAAAGCAGTTATCTACCCATTCCTAAACTAATGATTAAGCTGCTTAGAAAAATATCAGCGAATGGCAATTCACCTGTGTGTAGACCAATGGAACGCAGACTTTGTCCATGAGGAACAGCTTCAGCAACGACTCTCGAAAGCCATTTATCACCTACAATCCATAATCCAAAGTCAACAATCATGTATTGTGTCAATCGCAAAGTCAAGGATTGAGACGTAAAATCAAGCATTACCTCCTTTTGTCAATTCTACACTCTTCATAACCATCATCAGTGCTCTTGTAAGAAGCTCCTCTCACATTTTAATTTGTCTGACAAACCTTAAAAGAAGAGCTCTTTTCTGATGTCAATGCATCAGTGTAGGCATGCAGTGTAACTCGTTCGCTGACCTGCAATTATGTTGTTAGCTTAGCATCGCCTACCGATACGATTGGTCCATGCCATTCCCATGTTAGAGTACCTTCAATTTTGAACAAATCCACATCCTTGAGAATAATATCACTCAACCAATTATTTCCCCATTCCTATTTTATGCGTTGCGGCTATTCAAGTAGTGTCTGTGGGAGGACAACACTTAGCGCCATTCAAGTCTGGCTTCAACATCCCCCCTCTTGCCCAACCACCTGTTCTATCTCCCATGCGATTGTAGGATACCACTGTCAGGAATTTGTGCGACCAACACTTACGGACACGTCGAAGACCATAGAGGATGAGGCAACATCCTGCAGCTAAGTTTGATGATAATATGAAGTATAGGATCTTAGGACGGTTCAACAAGAGTAACCTTTCCCATAATCCAATTGTTGTGTTTACCTGAATTAGATTGACTAGAGCGTGAGGGTTGCGAATGTAACCATCCTTTTCAGCGCGCATTGAGATTGCCGTAGCCCATACCAGGGGAAGGAAGGGTTGAGCTGCAACTGGATCCGTTGAGTCGATAAGGTCACCCTCGCGTTGAGTTAAGATACCTGGAAGAGAGGAAAGTTCTAAGTCAGGAAGAATCATCCCCTACACTCATTGAAGCAGCTACTCAGATAGTCTACGTTAGCGCGACATGGAAGGCCAGCTTTGGAGCTCATGTTAGGGGCATTATCGGTGACAGTAGCAATACCAACGCCAGTGGTAATACACGCAAACAACTGCTCCTAACAACTCATCCTTTCATATTGTCTTTCGCTAATAACAAAATGAACTAAAATGCCGTGCTTATTCTTTGTTCAGGGGACCCATAAAGCTTAAATTCGTGTATCTAGAACCTCGAGTCTCTGGTTGGAAGCCCAGTAGTTTTCCTCCCTACGAGGTAACGGTCATATATCGCACCAAATTCTCAATACCAGCATATAATTTAGGGTTGGCCTTTTATGCAATAACATTTTATCATTCACTTGATTTTTTTGTAATTTTGCAAGCAGGCCTTTGGTCTTGCGAACACTCTGCTCACACACATTGAAAGTGTCATCAAACTGTGCCTTAAACGCTCTAGCAAGGAAATATAACGCGATAAAACTTGCCAGCCTTAACGAGGTGTTGAGTAGTGGGAAATCTTTTCTTGGCGGCCACATGAAGCCGAGATGACGCGATGATGAAGCTGGCATTCATGTAACGTATGCACGTTCGCCTGATTGCTCTGGCTCTTCCTTCGCCTTGAATAGCTCCGGTAACTGCCAAGGCTGGTGTGAAGATCCATGGCACCGAATTGAATTGTTCCCAAAAGCGAGAAAACACCAACTGAACGTAGAAACCGAGAATAAAGGAGACCGGAATCATTTGTTGGAAGTCGAAGACATATAGCACCACACTTTCGAATTGCTTCTGTTGGCCAGCCGTCAGGACAAAACGGTAGACACAACTAACGACCGCATAGGCAAGGATGAAAACGATAAGGTCAATGTAGATTAGCCTCATCACACAGCCCTTCCACCTATCAAATGGAATAAAAATGACCTTATCAGTTTACAATTAACAGGTTTTTTAGAAGGCGGCACAAATTTGTGGTATGACTTCCAGCCAGTTTATAACAGTGGACTCTGTTAATTGGCATCATAAGTGGGCAATTCGCATAAAATGCAACAAAGTGCAATAGTATTAAATAGCAAAGTCTCCATACTTTACTTAGTTTTATCCCTGAAATTGATGGTTAAGTTAAAACGATTGCCAGTGATCAAGTAAAATTCTTTTAGGGATAGGTTTGCTTTACTAATGAGCTTAATATCTCTCTCGTAGGGAGCCATACCAATAGCATGAGTCAGTTAAATGAAGCGCCTGGTAGAGGCCAAAATTGCGTTTTATCACACCACTACTATCACTCAAATCCAGAAGAAAGTAGAAGGGTACCTTAGAAGCAGACGCAAAAACACCACTGGACCTCCGGTAAGAACATCTTGGTTATACTGCACTGTCATGAGGAGATGCCAGGCGGCTAATGAGGAATTGGACTGGGTGATCGAATTGAACGTGTGCAAATCTACTTTCGCGTTTTCCAACTAACTTGGTGCTTTAGCTGGGTAGTGGCCTGACCCTAAAATGGAGGAACGGTGCAAGCATGCAATTCTACTGGATTTCAACTTCTCTCTCTGCAGTGGTGCATGTAAGGGTAAGTGGGTATGCGCGTGTGTGTAGTCGCTTTAAGTGTGCAAATCGTCTAATGCATTGCTATGGCAAATGATAGATTAATGTGTTGATTTTTCGAAATGTATGTGAAGTGTGTTCAAAATCAAGGCTTGTATCAATCGCAGACTTAACAGACACTGATAACGCAGTAATTTTGGACGTGACAGACATTGTCAAATCGTTTTCTTCGATACACTAAAATAAAATCGAACCTAACTTTCGCATAGACTTTTAAGATTGGTGTTATTTATTTGCTCCAGTTTCAGCAGCAATTTTCTTACTGGCAGTGTGGCCGATCCACATGGATCAAGTTCACAAATCAAGACCTCCTAACTAGTGCATTCTTTGCAATTAATCTCAAGAAGTGTGCTTTGCGCTTCCGAAATCCACATGCTGTGCTCACTTACATGTGTTCTTTTTTCATCATAAAACAGAGCTTTCCAATTTGATCTCATTTTACAGCTTTTAGCACGCATCCTTCTTTACGCTTATATTATGAACAAATCAGCCATGAATTCAAAAGTAAATTAGTGTTTTAGTATATCTGGATCAGAGCAACATTTAATCCTGATGCGACTCCAACTGCGCATTCTAATTCTCTTCGCAGCACACTGATGTGGCCTCTGACCTCATTATCAGTGCCATTTATAGGAACAAACCACCAGGCGGATTGCTAATGAGTGAGAGATCGGTGTGCTAAATGAATGCAAAATCTGACACGCCTTGCAGTTCTCGTTACTTGTTGGGCAACGTGAAAATACACTATGGTACTATGATACTGTTCCTAATTGCGTGCCTGCTGGTAAACTTCCATGTATTGCACCTGTCATGTTGCTTTAGCTTAGTTCAATTTTGGCGAGGGCTCGGAGACGTGACCTTTCTTTAACACCTTAACATTCTCAGAGCGTAGAATTTGTTCTCTATATTTTAGTGAGTGCGCTTCACATTTGCTACTGATGGGTATAAAAGTAGCAGCTCTAACCTGATCGCTGGTCGATTAAATTCAGGCCATTTTTTGCTTTCCTGCAAATACACCATAAAGCACCACCTGATTTATGCATCGACTTGCTCGTCTACGGCAAAGGGTTGATTAGGCGTAAATCGACGTGCATTTAATCCCGTTCGCGGACTCAGCATATTAAGATGATAATAAGCAAGAATCGCGTAAGAGCTAAGTCACATGCAATTCATTGCTCACACAAGTGATTTACAAAAATATTTGCTTGGAAAGTGCACAGAAAATGCTAGTGCGTGAGCGTAAGGAGCCAACCTTCAAAAATTCAATAAAGAACAAGGTGATTGGTACAAGGATAAATGCTGTAAACAGTGCATAGCATGCACAGTATCGTAAAAATCAGCGTGATGATGAGCGAGTTTCACATCCAAATTATCTGGTACATTTTAGGCTGAAAGGTGAAAAGGAATGAGAATAAAATTACTCAGCTAATAGGAAAAGCATTATTCGTTTAAGGTGACTTTGTAACCTCTTCACTTTTCCGTTTTGTAGCATTAACTTTAGAGCGGGAGGTTAAAAATTGGAGTCGAAGCAATTTAAAATCACTGCGGTGCTGATGGGCATTTAACAGATTCTTAAATGACATCTGCCCTTTCTCTCGATGTGCCTTACTAGCTGTGGGGTGCGGCAGTGGCTCTGTAGTCGCTGCGATTGATTGTAGAAATATATAAAGGTCAATTAGAGATAGTCAGATTATCAGGCGTTTAAAGGGTCTACTTAGTGTTATTTTGTGTTCGCTCTAAAAGAGAACTTTCATTTTGCAGCTTTCTGGCAAAAATAAGTGACACTCTCTTTGACAGATTCAATCCACTGGAAGAAAACAGCAAATATTTTTTGCTTTTAATGTTGCCGCACTTGCATGCCTTCAGCTACAGCATGAGAAAAAATTAAGAAACCTTGTCCACAAAATCGGATGCTGGATTCTAGGTTTTGGACTCTTTGAAAGATGGCGATAGGAGGCACGAAGAACAAAATGCAGAAAGTGAGGGCGTTTGAGATACGCACAATCATACGACCTTCCACCAGCATATCCAATTTCATGAGAGCAGTCTCCTACGAATGCTAAACTTAAAGGAATATTTATGAGATCCGAAATCTGAAAATCATTATTGCGCTGTAGGCAAAGTGTTAAAAACAATGAGGCCAAAATTTCTCATTTACTTAGCAGCATCAGAGTGCAATAGCAGACAGTTGGCTGCATATTTTTCTGAAGACAAACAAAGTGTGTATTTTAAAATGGGTCAACATGAAAACTTTCCATTATTGCGAAATTCGGAAAGAAGACCATGCATCAATGAACGGGTCCAGAAGGTGCAGATTGGACTGCCAGACGGGACTGTCCTCAGTGCAATGTCGCAATATGTGTCAAGGTGGTAATACGAATGTTTCACCTGCCACTTGCAGTAAAGCATCTTGCAAATTTATTAGGCATCTGAAAATGCAGCAGGAAGCTAAACAAAATCCTGAATATACTTCTGTTTTTTAGCTAGATGTCTTGCCTTGTTTACATCATTAAGTGTGTTAAATAAGCAAGTCTTTTCAAACTTGCAGTCCTGTGCAGCCTGCGTCCAAATGAATGCTACAAAAGGGGATTAACTGCTGACAAAATAGTAAACGTTGACGCATTCGTCAAGAAACCGAGTATTTAAAGTCTTGAATGTAAAGTTTTAATGGCTTGACAAGCACCACTAATCCCATGCCTGGGTATGTCATTAAATTTCGTGTCTTAATAATCATTTGGCATGGATTGTCACTTGATCTATGAATATCGCGATGTGCTTCCAAATGTACTTGTTTACCCGATAACAAGAAGGAGGCTAAATTGTTTTCGAGAGACAATTGCTGGAGCACGGGTCACTGCAAGTGCAATCAACGCAGGGCTTGCATGTGTAGGCTTGCTGTATTCTGATGTCGGTATGTGCCAGTCACCTCCGACCCTGCATGTTGACAGTGCTTCAAAAGCTCCTGATCTTGACCTAAGCTCTGGTCATCCAGAGGACGGCTGAACAGGGACGTATACTGGTGTTTCAGGATGGTTAAAGTGCACCAAGTCAAATCAATCAAATCCGACAAATAGTTTTTATGATCGGAGTAGAAAACCTTCCTTTGGAACATGTAAGGTCTTCGCCTTTATTATAAAACTCAGCTACCTGACGTATTTGAAGGTGACTATGAATTCTGGCTAAACTAGGTGGAAAGCACTCCTGCTGGCCTGCTTCGACTTACTATCTGCGTCAGTGATAGAGGAGTAAGAACTGAATGCAGACTTTGCGGTAACCTGCTGGATGCTAATCAGCAGAGAACTGAATCCTATTTAATTCTTGAAGACTATAATACTAAACGCTTAAATTTTTCAAGGGAACTCAAAGTCATTCCTTTTATATTTGAGGTCGAGGCAGAGATAATTGCACTCTATTATCCTTCAGAATTCCGACGTGGCAAATGGGTGGAGTTTGAAGCCAGCCTATGTACCTTTGAGAAGACTGTACGGTTACATTGTAAACAAAACTCTGAAAAGTAAACAATTGTGCCTGATTTTCCTTTTCTATAAAACACTGTTGCACATCAGGTTGCATGGGCAGCGATCGGGACAAGGGAGTGATCTTGCCACCTTAAATAGGTCCCCATTCGGGCTGTCGTGTTTCATTTCTCCACATGAACTGCAAAAAGACTAGTCTACTTTGCTTCTTCGTCATGTGCGTTTGAGGCTGAGGAGTTTCACATTGAGTTTTCATCAGCCGGAACCTCAATAGGTGATGCCGTATCACATGCTTGCTATTAACTCCGCATAAATGTTTCATGGCAAGTTGTACTTCCTTTTTGAGGACAAATGTCGGGAAGTGGCTGATGTAACCAAGGAAATGCCGCAACTCGTGATAAACCTAATGGTAAAAGCGTGCACGAGCATGGTCTTTACACTGAGCAGTTTGGGACTGAAAGTGCGGGGAGAGTGTGGCAAGACATCTTGGCAGTCTCAGTGCATCGTTTCGATGAACTCCAACAGCTTCGGGTGCTCTTTCATTGTGCACCGTCTGAATTTCAGTTCCACTATTTACTCAAGGATAGCATTTTTCTTTTGCAATTTAATATTCTTTTCTTAATTATGGCATATTTAGGGTTGAGAATGAATGTCAATTTGAATCCATCACTTCTAACGTTTTCGGCATCTTATGCTGTAGAGTGGTAGGAAAAACTGTTCAATGACCATTTCGTAAACCAAGTGAACATGGACATTGCGGTGGAGCTGCAGGAGGGAGCAATCGCTCGTGTCACTGATGTGACGTCATTCAAAGTTGACATGAGTTCGATGAGTGGTATTCCTGGACTCAGTGTAGTCGCTATTCAAAAAGCCATATTTGCTGGCCTGAAGGCAGCTGCTAAAAGGATATCCTGCTGCTTGGCATGATGCATGTGAAGTTGGTATTAAGCAATGAAACTTGGAAAATTTATGTTTCGTCGCCTTTGTTTCCCTGAGATATTGCTGGGTGGAGGGTAGAGGTAAGTAAAATTTGCTCTTGGCTGGTATTTGAGGTACCATCTATCACTTACTTTAGTCAATTGTAGAACCCCATCTTTCAGAATATCTAGCGCATATAACCCTGCTTATATGCGTCCTCCCAGTACTTGCTGAAGTAAACGGTGGACCTATCCTCCATCGACCGAAGCATTGCACTTCACGTCAGGGACAGCAGTGTTTGCTTACTGTACGTGTACTGATATGAGGATATAATTGATTCTTGATAGCTTTTGACTCTTAAAGGATGTGTGTGCTGATAATCCGCTTTTTTGCATATCCTATACCTGTCATTCACAAGTCAATCATCTGATTATCTAGGTACTCGATGGAAGACATCACATCTTCGGACGTTAGAAGCCCTTGGTAAAATGAGTCACTAGCTCAGCGTTGCATTCAGCACTATGATAATGACTATTCTAGTGGTGTTTGTTACTTTCTCTTGACATCAGTACCACTTAGTCACTAACAAGGCAGATTCTAATAGGTAAGGCTAGACCCATTGCTACCTAGGGCATGTTGTCTTCATAATTTTAATCGTCGGCTAGCCTATTTCCCATCAAAGAGGGCCGAAGCTCAAGAACATAATAACCTGCTGGCTTAAAAGCGAATCCACAAATAAATGTTATGCAGTTCCGAATAAAATTTTCCGTCCGCCTACAGGGTTTAAACCAGGTTTTATGTCTTCTTTATGATATTTGCGGTGCCCTGATATTACGGAAACGACATTAAAGGTACTTCGTTGCTCCGATATAAAAGACCTGTGGCGCTGGAGTAAGTCGTCATGAGATGATCAAGCGACATTTTAAATGAGTACAATAAAGCGTGTAGAGACCATAATTAACCACGTAGGCATTATAGCGGGCCAAACAAATGAGCACGTCTAAAGGTCTTACTAGTGACACAAAATATTTATGGCTGGCGCAACCAACTTGCGAGCTATTTGGCTCAACTATTTCACAATGACTCAGAGCAACCCTATCCTTCCTTTTAACCTTTTAGTAAACTGATTTTAGGTGTGCATTTTCACGCAGACGGAATGGGAGGTGGAAATGGCGATCGCTCTACTTACCTCTGTAACTTGCAGATCCTTTTGTCGGGAGAGCTCCTGACTTGATTCTGGTACAGAACAAGCAGTCGCAATAAGGCAGATGAGATGAGATTTGATTGGCAGTAAGAATATTGAAGCTTAGTCTCTTATCTTACTTTAAATAACCTCCTTATACAATGAAATATTTTTAAATTTGAATTGAACATGTGCTAGCAACTTCGATAAAGGGGAGGGATTAAGTACCTTATTCAACATCGATCGTGCCAAGGCAGGTCGGTCCTGCCTTAGAAGAGTGGCAAAACAAAGCCACCTTCCTGAATAAAAATATGGTACCACAACCTAAAACAGTCTATTTGTTTTGGTACTGCTCAAAAGGATTATTCTAATTAGAAATTAACACATTTTACACATTTACGAGAAGTCTTGGCGACTGAGTGGAAGTAAGCACTTGCGCTTGAAATTTTCATACTTTGGGTTCCCACAAAATGACACAGTGTTCATCTCGATTGCATCACAATACAGGCCACGCATTTACGGAAGCAAACTGCTTAGATAGAGCTGCAGTCGTTGTGCTTCTTCGTTTGCATCGACAATGAGAATTTGTAGTGCCTAGTATTGTTAATCGCTGCAGCATTGTGCTGGTTGTAAAGGGATGTTTTTTTTGATAATTACTGCCGGATTTATTTTATTCTCTATTGCAATGATATGTAGTTGTCCCTTCGTTTAGTGTAGTGCTTGATTAATCAATGCATAATTATTATATTTTGCCAGACATTTAAATTAAAATGTGCGAAGCATGCTAAATCCGACTTGAAATTTAACATCGCGCATAACCAAAAACAAAGTAGATCTAGGAATTTTATTTAGGGATATGATGAATTCAAACGCACCTAAGAATGACGGATTAAAAAATTGAGTGATTTGTGAAAATCAATGTGATAAATGGTAGCCAAACATACAATTGAAATAGCCTAAAAAATAAAATCTCTAGCGTGTGTACTAAAAACAAGTTTGTTTAGTCAGAAAGTCAGCACACCGCACCAGAGTACAGGACTATTGAAATGACAGCCATTTTTCAAAGACCTTAACATTAGTCCAGAAACAAACAGAATGCCAAATCATGGCCAAACAATTGATTTCTACCTGCACAAAAATTGAAAAGAATATCTTTTAGTAGCATTTAAGCAACTAAAACGATCCCAAATAAGCGTCTTCAGAAAGTGCTCACGAAGCGACCAAATTCATGAAGCTCAGCAAGAAAGCAGTATTGTCGTGCAAACCGCCAGTTGCGGCCTGTCACACTCAACCTAACACTTAGCAAAGATGAAATAGTGTATCTTGCATGCTACGGTGACGCGCCTGTAGTGCGACACAGTAAAGCGGCTGAGGTGAGAAGAGAAAATTGGGGGAAAAATGGAGAAGGGATTGAAATGGAGAAGAAATGAAGTGATACGGATGCCATATTAAATGGAGAGTAATATGAATAAAGGAAAAGAGATGTAGACTTGACTTTGTCAGCGCAGAATGCAGGAAGAGGAGGCAAGAGGCAGAGCGGGCGGAGAGTGCGAAGTAGAGAAGTAGTAAAAATACTAGGGCTTTAGTGGAAAGGCGATCGAGGGCCCCTTACTAACAAAAAACCATTCAGCCGAGCCTATTAGAGTCCGCTGCAGGCTGCAGCACAGCAAAGTACAATGTCATATCTACACCTGAGATCAGAGCTGTGCTAACCACCCTGAACTAGAAACCACGCAAGTTAACTTGGACGCCACTCACACCGCATTCGCCCATTTAGAAGAGTACCTTGAAATAAATAAGTTGATAACGACCGTAACATTGTATAACTTCATTTGTAGGTGCTGATGACTATTCCTTGACATTAGTGAAAGTGTGCTAGTGCAGAAATCACGAAGACTCAAAACCTAAACATATGATTGGTGGCAAAAATGTGCAAATTTGACCAATTGAATGGTTTTGATGGATTAGAGAATGCACTCCGCCTGAAACGCACCTCATGTTCCACTATATCTAGCATAAATAATAAATTGAGGGGTTGGACCTTTACTTAAAGTGCAAAGACAGTTGACGGTCGCCTGCTAATCAGTTACTTATACGAATACCAACGTGTGGGAAAGGAAGCATATAATAGGCGAGAGGTTGGCAATTTCCTGTTGTGAAAAGTACTACGCATTAATCTCGAAATGTACAACCGCAGGTGACCTAGAAGTCTACCGGACCAAACGCGACAACGAAATAGCTAAGAACAAATAAATGACAGCATTTATAAAAATCCCATACCACTTTCACATGTATACATCTCTCACAATCTAGGTGAAAATTGATCCGCATCCCATAATTACGCTTTGTTTTCACCTAAGGTTGGTTTTTGTTCAAGATTAGTGGTATTATCTATCAAAATGTTTTTTTGTCAGTTGTAAGTGTTTGCCAAGCATTGATTGCAAAAATTAGAGAATGCAAGAAAAAATGGGGAGCAAACTGTAAAACCGAAGATGCATGCGCTCCTTAACATTTTAAATGTTATGCACAGTAGGACGATCTTTACACGCCAAAATTTAATAAAAAATGTGAGCATATTTGAAGAACCTGATCGTTTTACTCGCTCATTCCCGTTTTAATCTATAACATGACCAATAATAAGGAGACGATATTTCGATTAGCATTTTATTGGTGATTAGACACATTTGATCCACTTACCCCCAACCCCGTAGTTGACACTCGTCAGTGCAAGTGGCGATGCTCAGGCAACAGATAATCACTTTACTTGTTCTCTAAAATAGTCGTCACATCACTTCCATGTGCACTTATTTATTTCCCAACCTTTCCACATTCAAAAAATCAGAACACGTAAAACGAATACACCTTTAGCCTCGACGGCATCAAATGTGGTTTTAGTACGGTTGAGCAGTGCTAAAGCAACTTCTCTTCGCTTCCCTCTCAGTGCGGTGACGACACTGCTGCATCCCATTTTCGTGTGTAAGGGCCAAACTCTCTCAAAGATGTTAAACCTGCCGCGGTCCCAAATACGGGACTAATGCACCTTTCCAGTGAGTATAAACGTAAAAATGGCTACTTTTGTGTCTCATTTATGCTCGGCTCACTGATGATGACGATGTGGTTGAGAAAGTAACGTTGCTGTCGGCAAACGTGATGCTTTTTGGATGATCGTCTGGAACTCTATACTCATTCTCTGTCCATTTTTAGACCTGCCATTCTCCTTGCTCATTAACAAATCTTTTCCAAAAGTTTAGTAGACTAGATAACTTTGCACATGCTCTTGGTTGCTGAACAAAGCTTAACTATATTTTCACCCTACTTTCCATGTCAAGGTGCCTTTTATTCAGAATCCATAGATTATGGACTGATACTTCACCTAACATGAATGCTTAGGCTGAAATCTCTTAAACACTTTCCGCTTATACCTCAAAGTTACGTGTTTCACGCAATTCTGGCATAGCACTTTATCTGAGCATAAGGCTCTATGGGGCGGATCAAGCGTGGAAGAATTTAAGTCACTCATCCGTAATGCAAAAGCTGGGACTAAACAAGAATAGTTTGATTTCGGACAATTAATCGAGGGACATCCCCATGAATAGAACTAACCTACTCTTGAATCTGGTGATCAGCACGTATCTATTCCTTCAATTACGCCGCCTTTTTATCTGTCCACCCACCTAAAAGAAGGAAATAACAGAAAGCTGGAGAAGAATTTGAAAGATCCATACATTGGAAATCTGTCTTTAATGAGTCTCATGTGTCAAAGAAATAGGAAAATTATTCGTCTGTAGTGTCGGATGGAGAGACTTCGGCACTAGCGTTGTTAAATATCCAAATTATTCGCATTGACATTTGAGCATTTGAGCTAGATTTTGGTGGCCTTGGTAATGTGCAAAGCCCAGCTTGAGAGAGGCACTGTTAGTAACGGTGACGGCACTGCAGCTAAAAAAATCCAACGGCAAAACCCGATGAGCAAATTAATACCTGCAACTTAAAAATTACTGCATTCTGCGGTGTATCAACCATGTTAGTAGCAAAGCGCAATTAGATCCACTTTGTACTTTGTAGAATGGCAATTGCAGAGGAACTGGATCACTCATCCAATCACTGTACACCTTATGGCTAGTCTTACTCCCTATCCTACCAATGATATCCGTCGACTTTTTCGTGTAAGCTCGGTGTGCCCTGGGTATCTTGCAGTCGTAAGCCAGCATCACGGCCACTGTGGGTTATATTCATTCTTGATCTTGCGAAAAATCGGAACAAGAAAGGCATTGCCTCTACATTAATCAACAAGCAGACATTAGCAATACTAAGTCCAGACAATAAGGTACGACTTGTAAGCAAGAAAATCACACATGCGACTTCAATTGTGGTAGGTGTAGTCAGTCCTTTGACGTAATGTAACTTTGCGATCACATCGACACATGGGTAGTGTCCACGCATGGAATGGGGAAGGAGCGTTTCTCGTGAATTATCCTCAGAATTCTTCCCTAGTTACTTTAAGTGATTTAATGCGGTTGGGCTGCACGTAAAAGCTGATAGCTCTTTGAGCGTGCAATTGAAAGTCGTAGATGTCAGTTTAAACCATGTAGAGCGCGCAAGTTGTATTCTTCGTTACATCGTTGACGGTGACAGTGACAAAAGGAAACACAGTCACACATTTATTTCAATTTTACTGTAAATCTTCAAAGTGAGAAATGACCTAGAGAATATGTCACTTAGACAAACGAGACTTCTCCCCTCCCCCTCAAATCTAGTAATCTCAAGCATGCAATGGACATGTATGCACAGACACCATACATTGTTTCGTGCAGATCATCAACCACAGGCTCTGTTTAACCAAGCGATGGTTCAACACTTTGATCAAATAGCATTTGTTAGTGTTCTTTGCCATTACTTGCCAACCGTCGCTTTTAGTCCTACTAGATATCCGGATTTCAAGCTGCACAATCGAATTTGCTGCGACAGCGACAGATATTGCGCCAACTTCTGAAGTGACCACGCTGCTTGACACCTAGTAGACATGCTCTTATCTCCATTTGGTTCTTGGAGCATTAAGTTTTGGCATCGTCTGACATATTCAAGACAAATGTCAACCATCACCTAAGTTGACTGCATTCCCACTCACAAGAGAGGGTCGTTTATGGTAAGGTGGAGGTAAGATTTATTGGAACCTTACGATATTGTGGCATAGATGCAACACGATGTGTGGTTATTTGATACCTTATTTTATTCCACCTCCGAAGTTTCGTCGATTAAGTGGTTAAGCCATTTACTAGCTGAAGTGGTGAGATATGCTTCACTTCAACAAAAGTAGCCTCATTTATCACAGGATCATAATGACTATTCAGAAACGGTCCATGCTTGTGCAATGCAATACAAGCGGCAAAGCATAAAAATCAAATCTAGGATTTAAAAAGCTTGCCGCGTACAGATATGAATATCATGCATGAAAACGCTTTTAGCTAATAACAAAGTAGTCTTTTCAGACAACCGTTATCATCTTAGCAATGCCACAGTCTTGTTACACAAAATCGGTGCTTTCCCGTCGTGTGTGTGATTTGCACTATTTCATCGACCACCTTTATGAAATAACTGCGAGTTCACATTTTGCTCCGCAACAAAAAATAAAAATAGAGATATTCCTTAGCAATTTGAGCTCTTGCGACCCCTTTTAGCTTGCAAACCCACCTAATAATTGCGAAGCTGATGTCTAGGATAAAACCACTGCCATCAGGTATCCACCTACATCTAAGCGTTCATTCTCATCACGCAGTATGCTTGCGTTTGTACCAACTTTCTTAATGCTCATTACAAATATTCCTGTCAAACTAACTTAGGCAAGAATTATTTGAGTGAGAAAAAAGGTAATACGTTTGCATATAAAAGTAAGTGATCAGTCTCCCGAGGAAACGAGGTAATGGCATCTACAGCACTAAGAGCGATAATTACTTTGCCTCTTCTGAAAAGAGGTCTAAAGTTCTTACAAAATACATCATAGAATTTTATTCCTCAATTTTTCCAAGCTTCCCTACAAGCGACTTAAATTCAAATAAATTCGAGTTTCGGGACTATCAATTCGTTTTGAGTGTTTCAGCACCACATCTTAACTTAATGCTTTAGGAAAAAATGATTAACACACAGATTTCCCTAACTTTTTGTTCATCAGTAATTTAAGTCGCAGGCATTCGGAAATTTGATTGAAGTTATGTTAGGAATAGTAAAAGTTATTTGACAGCTTGAAGGTGCTATAGTAAGAGATATTCCACAGCCAGCGTTCATAAACCTTTTGCTGCTAAGTTTGTCCTCGTGGTCACTTTGTGCTCCTATCGATGTGCCTAACTCGTAAAGTTTGCTCTCTAAGCCATGCCAGTAGCACCAAGCTTAAGTGCATATCGAATGTATGTATAGGTGTATAAATGCAGTACTTTTATGTAGCAATATTACATTTACGTTTATAAGGAATTATCTGAGCATGCATGTATGGTTAACACAAAGTCTAAGGTGCACGAAGGGTCAAATTCATGTTAAAACCATGCTTAAAAAAAACAGCACACAGTTGGTTTTTCTGGCCCTTTTGAAAACCTGATATTGAGTAGATGAGCTGCCCTTGTTTTGACATGTCTGCAAAAAGAGGATGTCACTACTTGATAAGAGCCCTTGCATTACTGAAAGCCACACCAGCAATCTTTCTTGGTCGCCCAAGAAGGTAAAGACTTAGTGCCCCCATGGCTAAGCAATTTGTAAGTATCTGCAAGTCGATGTAAGAATTTTGCATACCTTTGCTGGAGACGTTTCTCAAAATTTGGGCGGGAAAAGATCTTTTGTGACCAAGTAACTTGTACAGGTCTTTAAAATCTCTATAAGCACCAGCTTAAGTCCTTGCAGATTTTTAGGTCATTTAAGCTTTTAAGTTGCAAAGGCTTGTGAGTTTAATCATTCAGGTTGAGTTGCAACTTATGCTCCATTTGAGCAAAAAATCGCGGTAAGAATAATCTTAGTCAACGCTGTCACTTGGTTCTGCCGTCGTTGTGCAAACGTACTGAGACAGCGGTGACTTATTTTATGCCTACGCAGCTGCCACTAGCTGCATGAGAAGCTGAGGGCCACATATTTTGTCTATAAGCAAATCGAACAAGTGAGTAGAAGGTGCTAGAGTTAGCGAGAGGAAACATGAGCTATTTATCAACAAAGGGAAACCCAGACGCTAGGATTTGCATATAGGATTTCCATAATACGATGCAAAGGAAAATAAATGGATTAGACTACAGTGCACTTAGTTTATTTGTGTTCTCCCTCAAAAAGTGCAAATTTTGCTATGTTTGCAGGTGGTGCGAACTTTGGATCTATCTAGTGGAAATGCCAGCCTTGCTAGTTGCCTCTATTTATGCCAAAATTTATAAGGTGGATAACGGTTCACTAACCTCTCTGCGCTGACGAAGGCCAAACATGTCCAATGCTCTCTACAAAACAGCAAAAAGCAAACTAATTTCGGTTTTGCATTTACTAATGCTTGGCTCAATATGTGACTCTTAGGCTGCATAAATGATAAGCTCTGTGCTTAGGGTTGCAATCGCGGTGGTAATAATGACCCAATGGTGATTAAAGGAACGTATAAGTCCAAATCATAACTGCTTGTACAAAAACTTTATGCCCTTATTCTTTAATTCCATAAACACAGTGCCCAGCACATGGGAGCAACTCCCAAAGAGGCAGTCGTAATGATGTAGTGGCAAAACACTAGAATGATTAACGGATTGGCATTAATGGTAAAAAGGATGGGATGCGTCAAAATCCACGGTAATTTTCCCACCGATGCACCTTTGTTTCTCTCGCTGAGCAAAGCGTTTGCCCGTCATCACTACCTCTTTCAATTTTTTGCTGACGGCAGCATGCTAGCAAGTTTTGAAGTGCTGAAACTTTAGTGATTTTGAGGGAAAAGTGAAAAATTGTTTTACTTTTGACTTCTATTCTATTCCTTCTAATGAGTGACAGCAAGCCCAGGCTTGAATGACCAAAGACGACACGCGTCAAATCGTTGATGCTGTAAAATATATGAAATTTTTATAAACTTTCAGGCCACATGGTATTTAATTTGGTAGACCTTGCGACACTGTCCACACAGCCTCTTTCCATGACACCTGGACTCTGCAATCGCTTCCATTTCAACAAGGCATGACTCTTCATTAAGCATTTTTTGCAACAAGGGCATCCCACCAAAAGTAAGAATGAATTACAGCGATAGGAGCCTTTTTTTCAAGCGCGATGTAGGCATTGAAAACTATCATTGCGTGTCAGAGATTACCACCACTTTCCCACTCAACAAGAGAATTGCAACGCCAGTAATCGATTTTAAAGAATGCGCCTGTAATCTAACTTATTTTGCCACTTTCCCCCGGTTTCTGGCGAAATTGGTATTTCGAGGCTTACCATAGTCATGGTTTTAGAAGTGGGCAGTACTTTAGTCCCTTGTAGCGCAAGAATCAAACCATTCGGCTGATTGTAAACTGTAATAAACGCAAGACAGCTATGACATCCCGTTTTAATGCCAATGATGGCTAAATAATAACAAAGACATAGTGCTAACGGCGTTCATATTCAGCTTTTTTATTACATTGCTAATTGTACATACGAACCTGAGTAAACTAAGGGTCAGTATAAACCAATCAGGTAAAGGACTGCTGCATTTGTGCGAAAGGAGTTTTATACAAAAGTAGTTAAGAAGCTTAAGCAAGGATTTTACTTCCCATGAATTTCGCGCTTCCTGATTTTGAGCCAAGCGCTTAATTATGCATCAAGGAAGTTGACACTGGGTAAAAAGTTGAAGGTAGTGCACTGCTGCAAGTGAGAAAAGCAGCAGTAACTGTCGTTCATCTCCATTGAGATCAAGCCTCTCAGGTACGACCTACCGAAGAGAAAACACTCTGGGCTGATGTTCTGAATTCAGTTGTAAGAAGTCGTTAAAAGTGGTGTCTACAGAGTCTTTCATGTTTAGGACTTGAATAGTTTTTGACGTGTTGGGTTTAGTAAGGGAAAATTTACTTACAAACCATATCTATGTGTTGTTGCACTGAATAATGAGCATTTGTTCCATTAGAAGACTTGACGTACTGATTTAAGCCAGTAAACTAGTGCTTGGGAAGCTGTTAGAGACATCGTATCTTATTTCAGCATGCTTCAATGGGTAATCTTTCAAGGTTGCAGACGTGCAAACTTCAGGGTAACCATATTATGGCTAAACAGACAAAGTGAAACCCTAGCAAACACATCACTGACAACTGTTAGTCGATAAAAATGGGTAAGCAGACATATCCCTTGTGATGTGAATCAACTTCACAAGTCACTTCGTCCGATGGCTCCTTCTGCTAAATTGCTATGCGGTCTCTAACCGTTCACTCTGCCCTCCACTATCCCAACAGAGAAAAATTAGGTTGCATTTGAATACGCAAGTAATAATCAGCAGCAAATCAGACAATAGTGTAAAAATAAGCGAAACTGCACAAAAGCGATTAGAAGAGTCAAATAGTCCACGGCTGCAACATAGTGAGGGTAATTTGAAGATCTTCGACGTCTTTTGATAGTGGCATTGTGAGGATTTGTCCCAATCTATAAGTCCACAACGTGCTTATTGTACTAGTTAGTAACAGTAACAAACTCCGTCCCTGTAATGACGTAGGAGCCCACATGCTCAAGGCGTGCTAGACACTCGTTCCTGCATCCTCCTCCACGTTGTTGACGCAAAGCTGCCTCTTCTGCTGTCAAATGGCGCACTATATGGTAGCGAGGAAGGTAAATCTGCAGGCCGTAAACAAATATCTGGAAGGAATAATGATGAGCTTAGAATTGACTTCTTCATCTCGAGAGCAATTCACCAAGAAGCGGTGATGTGGTGTGCACCAGGGATATGAACAATTACCTGATTTCTGTGCATAGAGGTATTGGTGTTGTTGGTGATCTTGGCTGACGAAAAATGCACTCCCTTAGTCATGATTTTTGATTCCAATTCAAGAAGCTTGAGTGAACGCAAAGTCGCCGATTAGGACAGATGTCGCAAAGCAAAGATTGGCGCGGTCACTTACAAATGCAAACTCTCAACACTTGCATACTCACCTTGATTTGGAGGAGGGTAGGGCTTAGCAATACCACTAGGCAGCCAACGACCAGACTGATATATGTAGACATTCTGATCTTTCGGCATCAAGTCCAAGAAAAACATGTGCATCTTATCTGTCCTTAAACCCTCAACGCTAACAGTGAGTGTAGGGAAGATGCACCTGCAATGAAAATTGCCCTAGCCACTAATCATTCTGGAAAAATTGTGACTGCTGATGGCTACAACACCTGGGAAGAAGACCGAAGAGGGAAAGTAACTCAGGTTATTCACCTATCATCCTAATTGGTGAACAAATCCATTTGGTTGCACCCCGCTGCACGCCACATCGCACTGTTGCACAATCGTAGAATGGTTTTCGGATGCTCCGAGGGCTCAGAATCCAGTCCTGCCACGCAAATGGATGAGAACTCCTCCCTCTCACTGTTGAGGTCTGCAGGACACACGTTAGGCACCCTCCAAGCAATGGTCAGCAAGGCCATGTTCACATTCTCGTCCACATGGACCGGAAGAAATGGATAAATTTCTTGTGTCTTTGGCATGGCAAACGCTCCACTCACTCTTCCTTCAGCGAATGCTTCTTCCCGAACGCCACCTTTGCCTTCTTTTCTCTCTGCCATTCGTAAGGTTTAGATGCTGATATGTGATGAACAACTGGCCCAAAAGCTATTACCGTAATTTCATTTCTTGTTATATGGTCACTCAGATCAAGCCACCTGAGCTGATTGAGTCCTGGTTTATTGCTATGAGCAACTTAAACTTAGCAAATCAGTATTCAACTGTTAATCTTTGCATTCTTCATGCTTTAGGCTTGAGAGTCCGTGGTCTTATGAGAAATGGCACCTTGCTTAAAGAGAAGTAAAGAAAAGTCATGGATTTACCCTGATCCCAAGGCTGATTAGGAAGCTCCAACAAGTGCAATGAACCTTCGACATTGGGTAAAGTTTAGGCCTATTTCCGGACCTTTATTAGCATTTCCATAGTTTGTAAAACTAGTTTAAATATGAAACATTGCGAGCTATAGACAGTGCTATTATATATAGTGCAATTCTTTGTTTAATTTAACTTTTAAGTGGAATTCTGTTATTTGCAGCTACGGTTCGGTCTGATAGGTATGAACAGCAATAAATTACCTCCAGCTCCACGACAGATTGGGGACCTTGAGTTCAGAAATGGGGTAGACTGATAATCAAATGTATATGCAGACAGATCGACAGATAAAATGCAGATAATAGAAATGAAGCCATGAATGGAGGCCATGTTAATTTTCAGGCATAGTTACTTGGGGGTTAGGATTGCTTAGCACAAACACACTTCAGCTCCGATGATTGCAGTCAATACAGTGCTAACCTCAGTGACATTATTCTCGCTAGTCGGCTTTGTGCGGAATTGCAGAGGCACTAATTGTCAGTGGTACAGGAGGTGGAAGTACGACGCAACCTCTCACCGCTTTCATTGCTGCATGAGGATGAGGCGGCCTGCTGCTCTGAGCAATACGTCTTATCCACAATGCTTAGCACAACGCCTAGTACAGCGTAAACACAAAGTTGAGAGGACTGCATCAGCGCATACTGCTATTATCCTTAAAAAGCGCGAAGTAATTTATGTACTGTGCGGGACCAAGATATTTCGTCGTCAAATTCGTTGACAGCTGGCAGATAGCAGTTCTCCGTTTTGCGATTGTGCTTTGCTATATGTATCCATTGGCCGGTAATACTACCCCAACTCATTATTGTCTACGTTTATAAGACAATTTTACTCCCACATCATATCTGAACTAGGAATTCACACAAGTGCCATCTGTCGATAACTCACAGTTTCCCAAAGGGATAATTCAGCAGCAAAAGTGTAAATGCAACACTTGGGCGCAGGCCATCAGGATTTTCAAATACTCTTTTATTTGATACATTGTCAGTTGTTTTTATTCTCTGCGTTGACCGGAGGGCTAATTGTGCCAAATTTTTTTGCTGTATCGTCAGCTCCTGTAGGCTACCATGGTTTATCTGCGCAAGACCGAAATACGACTGTCACAACTCCTACCCACTCAGTTTCTTGGTAAGAGCTAGGGGGGCTGCTCTTCCTCTAAATTCTTTAGGCAGCTTAGAAGTTACATTTTTGGTTATGTTAGTTTATTTCATTAAAGATGCTCTTGGAAACTCTTTTTCGCTTCGTAAGTACGTAAACAAACGGACTCAAAGCATGCTAATAGCTGCAGTAGTGTCACGGAATCGCCAGTGCATCATCACTTAGAACACTAAAAATAAACACTCGAGAACGGGACTATTTTGTGATTTGCTACTTGAAAATCATGCTAAAATTCGCCTTTGGCATGTGCGAACGCGTACTTGAGGCACATGCTGCCGCCATTCATAGCATCGTTTTTACGCAATCTCATCTCTTTGTTGCGCTGATGAGGGCGCACGCAACTATCATTTCACGTTAGTGATTTAACCTACCTCTAGGTCCATACCTTAGTCCCCAACCAACACTGTTAGACTTACGAGTGTAAGGTCGGTAGTGGTGTGTGAAAGACCCCGACTTCCCCTGAACCTTAAAAAACAAGACCTAGTCAACCCTAAAGTACCATCAAAATAAAATTTTATTGAAAAGGAAGGTTATTTTTGGGATTTAAACTCAAATTTGCAGCAGAGGTAGCAAAAAGGCACTTTTTCTCCGACTGACACTGACTTATCCATTTGGGGAACATAGTTGCATCGTAGCTCATTGTTCACATTCCGGTACATTGGTATTTACGCCTCAGTCCATTAACGTGGCTAAGCAGGCGCTTTGTTTGATTTTGGCTGTAAATCACATACCTTAGAGCTCAATAATTTTGAGTCCATGGCTTGTAACCTGAGCAACAACCACTACGTAAGGTTGTTATATCCTGTAATCTGCTCCATTTCATCTTGACGGAAACCCGGTGTCCTATCCAACTGCCTCTGAGCGATGTATACAAATAATCTGGCATGATCTTTAATCGCACCTCGTGTTTGACATAATCTAGAATAATCAAGTTTTCTGAGCTCAATTTGAATGATGCTGAGAGTTCAGACATAGTAGCCATTTCAGTAAGTTGTCTTTTTTCCCAAATACCTTAATAAGTGGGACAGGACAAGGATTATTCGCGTCAATTTTCGTGCAATGTCCTCCTTAACCAGATTAAATGCGCAAGGACAGTAGTTGACATAATTCGCTTAGTACGTTCAGCAGCAAGAAAGAAATTTGGACTGCTGGCATGGCTTAAAGTCCAATTCACACGGCACGGGCAATGTTGTCACCCGATTGATCGCAATAGAACTGGTTGCCATACAAACAAAATATTACAACCAAAATTTTACAGCCCCAATTTATGTTTTCATTCGATGGTGCTTCCATGTTTACACAAACAGATAGTTAACACTTTATGTTAGTTCTGACTTGCTTATTCACATCAATGGGCGTTGAGAACTTCAATATGCGCTCTAATACAAATTATTACCGAACATATAATTGTTTAGGCTAGCTCAAGATGAAGTATAGAGTAATGATGTTATACGCTAACCCTGGCCGGGAATCAGAGGCTTAGAGATTGTTGTGATTCCCACATTCTCATCATGTTTGTACTCTCTGTGATGACCCTATGGTTTCCGTTAAATTGACAAAATATTTCCGTTATCGGAGTCATTAGTAGTGATGTTTATGAAAGCCTTCCCGTAATGACATTAGCGAATTGGCTTTACACCTCTCACACTAGCCACTTTCTTTTCGCCTACTGAGTAAGGCAGAGTAAGACGCTGAGGAAGGTGGATCCCGTAGGTGTACACATCTACCCTAAGAAAATTAGACCGCACGTTAGGTTCACACTTTATCAGCTACAATTTCCTCTAATGCGTTTTTAGATGACCCGAGGAAGCAACACAGTTGCTAGTCTTATCGGCCATCCTATGAACTAATGTGTACTGAATTTTTCTTGGGTACTCCAGCAAGGAAGACCCAAAAATCTTAGTGGAGCATAGATATGAAGTCGAATCATAACTGTTTTGCAGTTTACACACCTGACGCAAGATATGCACCTTGCATAAGATGGGAAGGCCAAAATAATGATAAGGGGTTGCACAGAGTGTCCACTTCGGGATAACTTTGTCAAACCTGTTATTTCGTGTGTTGAGAGCGCGAACAATTATGCGGTATAATAGTAAATAAAAAAAACACAAATGAACAGAAATGATGGTAAGGGATGAATGGGAAGAGATGAGGAAGGGCAGAGAGAGAAGTGCAAGATGAAGGCTACTGAGTGGCTGATTTTGTGATGTAGAACTTCTGCACTCATTTGTGTGGTTGCGTCGCTCATTATTTTCACTCAGACATCAATGCTTACTCTGCTATGACTCAATGAGATAGTTTACCTCTGACTTTTTTCGCCATCTTTAGCCACTTCGGCCATTCCGAATGCTATGGCAAACACATGAAGAGGAATTGCAGGTGAAGCTGCAAGGTTTCCCCAGTGATGTCAGAAAGTATTGTAGTAGTTTATTCGCTACTGGTGTTGCTGCAACACGCATTGTGACGTGCCTTCACCACCGATTTTAGGCGCAATGTTTCACCTAGCTTTTGATGGCATCCGAAGCGTGCGTTTTAAGTCTTTTTTGGCAAATAAATCTGAATATCAGGAACCACAGCTAATCTCTTCCAGTGATTGATCGTGTAAGCAAGCTGATTGATGAACCAAAAATTGTTTTACTGCTTCCGGTTATGGAACGAACCTTGTCGTCTGGAAGTGGATCTGTAAATTTTTGCTACAAATTGTCAGGCCGAATCATCAGTACTTTAACAACTGTAGGACCCTGCTTCCAATCTGATTATGATAGTTGCCGTGAGTTATCATCTCTGCCAATTTTTAACACATAAGATTGAGTTCACGATAGTAATTAATGGTAAGGTTCGTGAGTGTTAAGGCCAAGGTTCTCTCTAGGTGAAGGGACCTCTAGCCTGGAGACCTAATAAGGTAGTTCATTTTTGCAGGCCACCGCTTTCTTTTGTGTGACCCCTTTGTGTAACTGAAGACACTCTGCACTTTCAATACTCAAGCTATCTCAGTAGTTCTCCAACAAATATGCATGCAGCGTACACAAGTCGTGGTTGTTTGTCAGGCATAAGTTGGCAAAATCTTCTGCCAAAAGTATCAGACCTATTGCTACCGAAAGAATTCCGCTTTTAGAAGACAAAAATGAATCCGACATTTGTGGTAGCTCCTTCGCAATTTTTGGAGTATGATCCAAAAGCTGCCTTAGAATCTCTTGAACTCCGTCAGACATTACTTACTGCATTTATTGGTGCGATGATGAACAAGTCGACTGGGATGGATTGCTCCATGATATTCCTTCAGAGTCTTGGTGGATACAGTGGCCATCTGCTGGCTACCATACCAACGAAATGACGACTACGATGTATCAAGCACCATAAGCCAAGCCTAATCAACTGTACTAAGCTGTGAGATTGGGGCTGTTGCAACGTGATCTCCAAAGGGATTGAGAGTAGTCGAGTCTTAATTGGTTCCCTCATGTATGCAAAAATGGCGACATTTTTTTACGCCTCCAATTTTAATATCGTTTGGTTGGGTGGCATAGTAAATTTATGCAAATACTAGGCTAAAAGTGGCTGGATTTCTACAAAGGCTGTCTCGGACATCACAAAATGCCAATATCCATGAGCTAGCTTGGGAGCACTTCTTATTTGGCATTGCTGAATTTTACGGCCTTCTTCAGATACGCGAGTTGAATGACTCACTTAAACGTAAGTATTTTCCAGTTGCATAAAGTGAAGAGTGTTCCGGTTCAAAAGAAGACTAGCAGTCTTTATTTAGGCCATCTTTTATGCAGCTTTATGAAACATCCTAGTCAATCCCAAAATGGCCGATACTTGCTTCGAGGATAAGAACTATTTAATAGAAGAAAAAGATGGTGACACGTGTGTGCACAACGTGAGTCGAGCGTGGTTTAATTTGTCAAACCTTCTTTCCTTCATTCCTCTGCATCCGTCAACCAGCAAAATTTAACTTTGCAAAGACCAGTTTTTGGCTTAAGCGCAATGGCAGGTAAATCACTACTGATGTCTACCCGATAGTAGTTAGCGACCTCGATCCTACAAGTCGGCCAGTTTTGTCATTTCATTTAGTCACTAATCATTGAACAGACCAAATGGATATCGGGAGGAGGTATCGTTAATGTGAGCTAGCTGCCAAAGAAAATATCTTATCCACCGATACCATGACAAACACCTTCTAAAAACACCACCTTCATATTTCCATCGCAAAACATGCAAAGTGTGGTAATTAAGGCGCTTTCACTTTTCTACCGAACAGAGATCCTTAAATTGCCTCAGAACTATAAAAAACACTGCCTTCGCCATATTGGCGATAACTTGATTGCGCACACTACTTTAGCGACTTTAGTCTAGAAGTTAATGCAATGAGAGTGCTAACTTACTTTACCTCCTGATTAATGGACATCTAATGCATGTTGCCAAACAAAAAGATGGACTTGTCAGCATCTTCTATTTCTTCCTTCATGTTGCCCTTTCGAGTGGATTAGATCCAGTTTACCGACGGCATTGCGAGTTAGTTAGAAGTGCACCTTGTGCGACAACTAGATTCCTTTGTAAACACAAAAGACCAAGGCCATCGTATGTGCTTGCACACAGATGTGTAATTTATTAAAATTCGGTGATTTAATGAACCACTCTTAACCAAAAACATGTGATACTTTTGCCATTGCATAAGACTATTGAACGGACTTATATGATTTGTGGCAATGCAGTGAGATACGGTATTTGCCTTATCGTATCAGTCAGATCAGCCCTTGCCGGTGTCCGCGTGATTTATTTCCTGAGGTAATGTTACAATCTTTATGCTGCGATTGATTTTTATTCACTTAATAATCAGCTGCAATGGTAAGCGTGGGACTGGCTAATAGTTTGCCAAAAACATATAAATGTTGCTTAAATTTTAATGCTCAGTTTTCTTTTCTCAAACAATGCATGCCGCATGTCTGCAAAATGGAATATACAAAGGTGAAAATATAGGTAGGCATTGTCAAGTATGCGTGCCAGACGTATGAATTACTACATGGACCAAAGATTGCATGTGTTGCAGAATTGCTTCACGTGTCTTGCATTCGGCGTAACATTCTTTGGATTGCAGCGTTGTGCAATAAAGAATAAATTTAGGTGAAGTATGTGCAGAACGCCAAAGCTATGGCATAAGAGTAGAGTACACACCGTATTCCATCGAAATGGGGCTGACACAAGCCCTTGAATGCGTACTTCAATGAATTGCTGCAGAACCAAAGTAAGGTTTTTTAAATGACACAAAACTCGAACAGTACATGTGATTCCGAGCTCATTTGAAAAGCTGACGTACACTGATGCACATATACGATGTGTAGGAAACCGTAACTGTTCTGAATACACCTATCTTTAATTCTCGCGACCTTATCAGCCAACTGAGTTTGGGCAAATAAAACTATCAATAACAAGAGGAGCAAGCACAATAATGTTTTCAGAAATTGAAACCTTCTGAATCAAAGTAAGAAACTTGAAAAATGGTGTGAGTGCAAAAACGCTCTAACCCCAAGAAAACAAATATAACCACTTGGACTAAGAACCCTGGGTCGTGGTACCAGTTGGCAAAAATCTTCGACTCGTTAAATGAGATTCTCAGTTTTTGTAATTTGTGGAGCGAATGAACACTTACCAATGTACACGCAAGCATTGGAAATCACTAGTGGTACTATAGAATTTGTGCATTTCTTGGGACTATTTCTTAACGTAAACGTGTCCCTTGGCAGCGTCACTAAAAATCGCCCACAGATTTGCACAGAGTTGGTAAAATTGGAATTATTGACCCAACGATGAGAAGGTAGCCGCCAAGCTATTCTTTAATTGAAAATGGTATGTAGATTCTCTGGCATGGGGCAAGAATCCGTTGTTCCTCACGGAAAGTGTAGAACATATTAAGCACCATTTGAGCGCTTCTATCAAATCGGGCTGATAATTTTAAAAGAGAGCTTGACTGGCATCAGTAAAACAATGGGACTAGTAAAATAACTTGTTTGTAAATCTACAACAGCGCTAAATATTTAACCCTAACACCGGTGGCAACTAAGTAACGCCAGTCATCAAAAGGTCAAAAAAACTGCACAGAAGATAATGACGCCGTTGATATTATATTGTAATTACAAGTTCCTTTGGTTAAATCATCTTGCTCTGCCTTCCTCTGAATTTTCAAGAAGACTGGTTGCTCCTACGACTTCCGGGTTTTGGTTTGAAAACCCGTTTTCACTTTATTAGGGGCGCAAATTTGCAGAATGTCTGCGAAATCCCACCATCACATCTTGTGCAGCTTCCAGTTTCGAGTCTCTCTATTCCATCAAATAAATGGTTGATATTGGAAGAATGCCCACCTCGTCGACAGTTGATGTAAAATAAGACTACCTGATTTGCCCTGTTAAGCACCAATTATCTGATGCTGTGTGCTAGATTGTGGCATCCTTAATCCTGACGCGGTCACTTCCAAAGGAAGGGACGTGAGTCATCAGATTACCAGCTTTTATTTAGGCAACTACTATTAAAATGTGATTTGGTATTCAATTAATCCTGTTTTTACGATGAAATGGAGCGTTTTGTGTAGTTACTAGGCATTCAATCCAACCACATCACAGTTGGAGAACACTCAGAATATAATGTGATCCAAAGACCAAATGCATTAAGGCAGATAAAATACCTGGGTATGTCACATGCCTAGTGGCATAAAATGAATATTTGAAGCACCAGTACCACACAGGCAAAATTGTAGTCCTAATGCTGGAAACTAATTTAAGCAAGAATATTCAACTCTGTGCCAAATTCATGTGCTTCCATTTGATACAATCAACGCAAATTGTCTGCAAACTACGCTGGAGTTAGGAACACATTTTGCCGCTAAAAGTTCATTTGTAAATAAAATAAACTACATGGAATGCCTGAAAAACTGACATATTTTCAAAACGCATTTGCAGCATAGAGGAAGCCCTAATCAGCCTGAAAATATGGTTTTTTTTATATCCCGGTTACCTAAGCAACTAACTGAGTTCGGACATAAAGCTGATTATCAACAGCTAGAACAAAAAAATGCCTTTAGCCTAGTGAAATTGTTGCAGTTAAGGTAATGGCACTGCAATCCATCGGAATAAAATGGAAAAATGCATGCGAACGGGGTAAGGACAGAAGTCGTAGAGAGAAATGGTCTAGATGGTAAGGCTTAATGTAAAGGGGATAGGAGATATAGAATAGTGCGATAAAATATTTACTAGCATGAAAAGTTACAGAGACTTAAGGCTTCGTTGTAAGTGCATGGAGACCTAGACGTCCATCTTCATGATAAATTTTAAGCAAATATTTGTTAAAGATGGAAATACATTTAGAATTAAGACATTGCCAAGAGGTCTTTTTTATCTCACATCGATATTGACACATTGGTTCCGTTTGTAACGTCTACTCTGAGCCTCAGCTTGTTACGTCGCCGGCCTCGTTACTCCTTGTTTGAGGATTAAGGACGCAGTAACCGAGCTGGAGAATATGTGATTTTTACGCGCAGTAGAATCGCAAACATCAAAGCAATCATCAGCTTGAATTGTATAGGAAAGCTGCTGATATTAACTGCAACAACGTGGGGAATTTAGAGGTTTGCAAAATAAAGGAGCAACGTAACTGGGATGTGATTAGTTCTCTAACTGTCTTTTGCCTATAGCTGGATTTGCACCAGTTTGTGAGTGCATTCCTAGTTGTAGCCATGAGGGGCATTATGAAAGCCTAGTTTGTAATGACTACAAATAACTTCATATTGTCTACTTCCACCAATAGTGAAGTGAGGTGACGCCTTGGTAGTTTTAATGCGGTAGTTGTCAATCGACTCACTTAATTTGTTAATCACAGCAGTTGGATGTCTTCATTTCCCATTACTGTGCGAGCTGTGCCCACACTGCTTTATTAATTTTATGTACAAGCCTATACTCCCAAAGCCCAAGTTAATAAGTCAGTGTGGTTTTAAAATACAAAGAAACCATTTCCAAGGAAGGATTGCAATGAATTCGATATTGTGATTAATTTGACTCAAGTTTTAAAATTTGACGTCTCTGTTATTCTCAAAGGGAAGTATGAGCATTGTTTCCTCAATAACACATATGCTTCCTATCATACCTCACGTCTTACTTTTGGGTTTTGTTGACCGCACATCAGTGTTACTACTAAAATGAGTTTGAAATTACGAATATGTTTTGTACGGGCTAGCAATAATCATGTTTGTCAAATTTCAAGTCGTCTTGTCTTGCCACGCAGTGGCTACATTGTTCATGTCTTGGTGCACCGAGCAGCTTCCACCTTCATGTGTGTCAGCTTCTTTTACTAGAGGACACACGATTAGAGTGATAAAAATAGGGGCGCCATAAAGACGCATCAAGTGAAAATTGTGGTGAAGGTTGCCTTTCGCGAAAACGGATGGTTCTGCAGACTGGCTATCCAAGAAATCGTGCGCACTTAACTAAACCTGTTGCGCCGTGATCCCAAATACTGTGCGTTTATGTGGGTGTAGGGAGTGCATTCGGTGCCGGAAGCATCGATGAACTTAAGCATGTTCGACTTATTTGTTCTCTAGATTAGCCTGTGCATTACCTCAAGGCGTAGCCCTTCCAGTTGCATGTAAGCAGAGCTAATCAAATGATGAACCCATGGTTGGCTTAAGTTAACTTACCAGTAGCTTCCGCCCTTCTAATTCTTAATATTCATTCCTAATTTGTTGTGCTGAATCTGTGGAACTATAACACGGCTATGCTCCTATAGGCCCTGCACCTAGTGCATTTCGGTGCCATAAAATACTTAAAATTTTTTAAAACCAGGCAAATGTCGTAAAATTCTTTTAGGTATCTGCTATTCTGCTTTATTATTACTTTTATTAAAACGAGACGTTCTGGAACTTGGCTATGGCTACTTCTGTCCTTAAGTACTACTGCGCTGACTTTCCCACACCTAGAAGTACTGATAAACATAACTCTTGCGGCAGGATTAAATATTCTTGGAGCCTAACCGTTTAAAACCTGAAAAATATTCAGCGAAATGAAACCTCAAACTTTCCAGGCAGTATTTGTTTGCCATTTTGCTTCTGCGATGTTATTGTTACGTAGCCATAGTAATGTGCCTGTCGCTCTTCGATCAGCATTGATCTGCATTCACGGCTCCTTTTCCTGTGTTATTAATAAACCAAAATGGGGTGCTTGTGGCTTGTTTTAATTTGGCCGATGTGTTCTTACAATAATAAGTAAAAGAAAATGTGCAGCATTTCAAAATTGAAACTGCACGTAATTATGCTTTGTTGTCGTTGTTTTCCGACGCAAATTCGTATTTTATCAGATCGCATGGATAATCCCCTTAACCTCAACTATGCGATTGAATGTTCCATAAATGGAGAGGCTTACCTGTGATACAACCTTTCATTAGAAAGCCACTATGTTGACAGCAGAGTGGACAGTAATTCGACTTTTTGGAACTCTCTATCCGTGGACACATTTCTCCACTTTATCAACAGATAAGCGTTGCTATACAAGCTAACATTTGACGTACTCTAAATGGTTGGTTAAGTAAGCCTCTAAAATATGACCAAAATTACGGTGAATTTGAAGGGTCGCAGGGACCAATATGTCATGGTGCGAAACTTACTTTAGTTCATCAGGAGATTTATCTTTTAAATCTCAAACGTATATCATGCATAAGATGCGAAAAGTGGCTGTGGATCAAATCTCAAAGGTGAACACTGCGTGCTTACTTTGCTCATTTACTAATTTTGCCGTTCTTCCATCCGATCTACTGCAGAGTTAAGCGGGCGCGTTTGACAAGGCAGTCTAAAATACCTTAGTGTGAGCCATTATCAGTTTACTGACATGTGGAGGTTAATGAATATCATGAAGCATACTTATTCGATTGGACTGAAGGGAAGTGAGCACTTGCTACAACTAAGAGTTCCGCTGCGGCGCCGCAGTCGCAACGATAGATAAGTCCACTCAGACAACCGCCACGACCGACGGATCAAATTCCACTGCTCTGGCCACTGCAGATCTGTTAACATCTATGGCTCCAATGCTTGCATGCACAATCTCGTAAAATCTGTACAAACTAACAACTATTCCAAATGCTCTGACTATTGCAGCTTACTATTTGCATTTGTAAAACGCAGTGTTTATTTTCACTGCAGGCTTCTTCATTCCAGAAGGCAGTCGATTTGACAATCAGCCGTCCCTTATTCAAGAAGGAGACCTAACACGGTAAAAAATTTCAAGTAACGAACAAAATTTTTGACGTTTTATTCCATTCACATCAGTGCTTATATGTGTTTGTTCTTGTCAGGAGAATCCGGAAAAACACTGAATTCCAAATGGGATGCTTGGTTAGCTTGCTAATATTTATTGTGTAAAAGAGTTTAAAGACTACACTACAGTGCTAGAGTTGCCTCTAATTTCAGGGGCATGTTGCGCCCCAAATTTTTAGAGGTCTTTGCCTTTGTAGCCTTTTTGGACGGCCCATCGCTCCCATTTGTCTTGCTATCGGGATACTTACACTATAATTGCAATAGCAGGCACTCCTAATCAGCTTGAATGCGTCGATTGGGTGACTTAATTGCGTCTGAAATGCACTCAGACACAGACTTATACACGGAACGCACTCATGCCCAGTGTTCACTAGCCATCAGCTAGATTGTCACGAGCAAGCTGACTAAATTCACCTGTTGTTAAAACAACTGGGGGAGAGGCAGGATCAAAGAGACTTACCCACAAGGAAATCCCCGGCCGTTGCATTTGCTTCATTTCAGCCGAGCGAAACTTGCCTGTTTCTTCCTTTTCATCGATTACAGCAGATTTAGCAGCTTCTTTTAATATTTTTAAGAGCGTACCTCTGGCCCTTCTAATATGGCGACCAGTGAGAATCACCCTTCCATGTATGTCTCATCAAAAATAGACAAGAAAGTGGAGAAATCGTAATTAAATGCAACTAAAGGCGTGGGGTAGGGTGGCTGATTAATGAGCCAAAAACCAATCGTTGCTGGAAAGCTAGAGATTTCTTTTGGTATAAGTCTTCAGTACCCTTCAACATCTATCTTAAAACCATAGGACAGTAGAAGAAGCATTGTGGATTGTTGTGAAAACACAAAGGTCGCCCAATAAACTCGTGATAAAGCCGTGTAGTTTTAAATTTAGCGTAAAGTAAAATCAGTTTGTCCTCGAGTGATTCAATAATTACACTTCCAGGAACACACATTGACGAATGGTGGATAGAAGTGAGAGTTGCGCGGTAGCTTAAGGGCAAGTCTTAGGAGAAAAAGGGGATCTGGCCATGATTAAAAAACAACTTAGCAGGGAATGTGGATATATGGCTAATAAGCCACAAGATGTCATCCTTTTGCTAATACGCTAAAGGCTCCATGTTCTCAACTAGATGGCATCCTGCACTGACAGAATCACTTTGGTCATATAAAGGTCCCATCCTCTAACATTTATTTACAAGGGACTACTTTTTGATCAAAAACGACGCCATTTCGCAATCTTAAGTTTTGCTTGACTGTATTCGGAGGCTGTACCTTCGTTCCGTGGCATGGCCTTCAGACCATGTCATTTGCCGCCCAGCCCCTCCGCACGGCATTCAGGGGTGCGTTCTTGCGCACCATTTCAGCTCATCGCAACAGCAATGAGGATCTATAACATAATGTCTGTAAGCTTCTTTAAAGGAGTGTTTGGATTGACTTGTTTGACGAATGAACTAATATCCAACACCAAATGAATTGCACATGAGTACTTAAAGGGAGTAATTAGCAGCTTCAGTTTGTATTGCATGGCGGTGAATGTGGAGCTCAAAACGACAGTATCAATTCGAATTATGAAGGGGACTAATAACTTGGATGAAGAGGAGAAACGGAAGAGAATATGTTGATAACGTAGAGGTCATCGGATGGACGCATTAATAAGCCAACGTGGCTAACACGTGGGCATTTGCACATGAGACATATGGTCCGTCTGAGTAACAGTAAAATTGCTGTTCTAACATGCTTGACTGCCTTGAATTCATTTTTCTGAGGCAAATGCAACGCTAGACAACATTTTGGCACGTTAGATTGATTATTAAACGCACTTGACGGCAACCTATTCACAGCTATAAGTACCCCAAAAATCCAGATTCCTTACTTGAAAGAGAAGTTTCAAAGACGGCTTTACTGTAAGCAACTTCACGTGACCGCTGTCAAAGTTCTGGTTTGTCGGCTTCCAGCTTCATTTTTTTCTTGAGGCATAGCTGGCCTGCAATGGAGCTTCACGTCGTCAATATCGGTTAAAAAACGTAGACGCCATGGGAACCGAACAATGCTTTCACATAAAGAAGTTGCAGAACCTCGACTCTTTTAACATACCTTGGTCCTGAAAGCAGCAAGAAACCATTATTATCTAAGTTGTCACTTGTGGTGGAGTTATTATTTGCACAGAATTATCAGATGCCATGAGTGGGCGGGAATTGTCTTTTTAAAGCAGTAGCATCAGAGAGACATAGATAGGTCTTACAACGAGGACGACTAGTTTCGGTCGGCATTGCTTACCTGTCTTCAGAAAACGTGCGTTTCTGCTTGGATTCCACCACACATAAGGGACTTATTGGTTCTTCAATGATTTGGCATTTTAGAAGTAGCGAATCCCATGCCTGGCCGTCTAGCTGAAGCTGTAAAAGGACTGTGGTTTTGCATTATAGCTCAGCAACCACATGGTCTAAAACGCAAGGCGACATTTATAATGTACACGTAAGAAATGAGGAAGAAGTAAACCTATTATTTACTTAAAGCCAGGTTTTGCCTTTCGGTATATTTAGGTGATTTTCTTTGGTGAGTGACTCAGTTGACGTAGGTTTAAGTAAAGTTGAAAGGTCTCTCCACTCAGTAACAGTGTAAGTAGGGGAAATAGAGTTCAACCGGCAATCACAGAGCTTAACTTCGAATCGACTGCGTATTTCAATGCGAGATGAGAAAGAGTACTTTATTTTTAATAAAAGTGCGTAAATTTCTTCAGCATTCCTTTGCTATGTTAAAACATCGCCACATACTACTAAGATATCATCAGCAGACTGCACAGACGCTATTGTCAGTTGAGAACCGTTCTAAAGCAGGTGACGATGGGGTTCGCTGCAGAACTGTTTGTCGCATACAATTCTATATTTTTCTCAGAGGTAGACTCACAAGTTGTAATGGGCTAGCTCTACTTTTGCAAAATAGCAACCGAAGCTACGCAACCTCATTAATTGCAATTCTTACAATTTCCATGTTTCGCTGGAACCGATTTAGGGTACACAGCGTTCTGTGATTAAAAACATGCTTTTGGACTCTTTGATTTACTCCACAGGGTCAGGTTTACAGCTGCTATGATTAAGGTAATCATTTTATTTATCATATTGACCTAAAGCCGATCTGATATGTCCATTCATTATTTTTTTCTTAGTATTTATGGTGGAAAGTAGCGATACGAATGGAGCATTTGCATTTAAGCGAAAAAATTTTTAGTCTGAATCGCAACAACATGAGGCAAAAGAAATGGATGGGGAGAAGATGATGCGTCCAGCTACAGAGTTTTTAAGGCATCTCTTCGCCAAGATCTCGTCAGATTTGATGGAAACGAACAAAGATTATGACAAAAATGACACGTTGCTTGTTTTACGTGGTCTTTTTCGACTTGGTTTGCCAAGGAGGAGGCGGAAGCTGCTAACCTCGCCTATGCTATAGCTTAGAAACGCCGGTAGAGTCAAGCAAACCAGGACCTCGACGTTCGGTTGACATTGACCGTTACCTCAACAGAAAATTCCGCTCAAGCGTTACTGCAGGAGAGAAAATAAAGACAAAGATTTGTGAAGAAGTAAAAAACACCCAAAGATGCAATGCATTATTATACTATGCTCCAAGTGTTATTCAAAATATGATATGAACCTAACAATAAATTTACGAATTTCCAAACATCGTAGCGCACCTCAAAATTTTTTGGGATCCATTTCTTTTGGTCTTCAGCTTACATGGAATGTGCTTAGTAGTGCAGGTGCAAATGATATTTTGGGAGCGATTCACCTTTATTCTTTAGCCTTACTGATTAAGGTGCGAGTAGCAAACTGGGTAAGGATAAAATTGTCATGCAGCAAAGCTAAAGAGGAATAGGATGCTTGGTAGAAGCTACTGCTGTATAAATCGAGAATCCCCATTGCACATTTGTTTTGAAAGGCTACCGTGTTTAGATATCTGCTACGAAGGAGAAATACATCTGTTGCCAAACATTGCACTTTCCGGATGAATAAAAGAACTTGTGGATGTAAACATAAACATTTCATCGAAATGACTGGAACATTCGTCTTGTCCATACCACACTCCAGATTAGGAAATTGGAAGTGAACTTCTTTATCACGACCACGGGAGCATGGGTGGCGCAAATGTATAAATCAGCACCTAGCCTATATTTTTGCTAAAATGATCCCTGTTTGTTGCACTTAGCAGGTTAACATGGAAATGAGTTGGCATCAGGCATTTTTAATGACTATAGCACTGAGGGTGGTCTAGGAACTAGAGAAGCGTTAATGAGAAATGCTTGCGTTTTGCCATTACATTTTAGTGGCTTTACTACGTTCGTAAGAGAAGTAAGGGAAAAATTACCTGTAAATTTCCCCACCTTCTATTTTAAAAGCGAAGAACACTATAAATATGTAAGGAAATGCCGTCTGAGGAATGACATATTTGAACCTGAAATACTGCAGAGGTGTACAGGTGTAACTCACAACCACATGAGAAGGTGTTACACGTCCTACTTCGTCAGAAGAAACACGAACTGTTGCAAATGAGACTTAAAATTAATGAGCCGCACAAATGTGTCCATTATTAGCACTGTCTAAAGAAATTGATTAAAGAATTAGGAAGATAAAATTGAACATGCAACAAGCCAAAGGTATGGTTCGGATGACAACGTCTGAAATCAGGCACTACTTATAAAAAATCGGATAAAGCGATGGCCGGATGCTGCGTATGTGAGCGATTTGAAACCTGCCAGGTTAAATATAGTACTCGTGCAACTTGATGACAAATAAAAGAGCAAAAAGAGGTAAGAGGGTGGAAAAGGGAAAAATCAACGTGCTTGCGCTCGAATCGTACACGTCAGTTTTATGCTGGAGAGCACTGTGTGTTCGTTATTTGCTAGAGGCATTTTAAAGCCGATCAGCCGATGTGATGCATAAAGGCATGGGCAACAGTATCAGAATGGGGAAAAGGCACATTCGTTGCGCCACCACTGCATCATCCACTGCGTTGTTGTGTCATGAATGCAGACATCGGGCCACATTTTCATATGACTTCTCAAATGAAGCGGTCGCGACTGTAGCGCTCGGATGTTGCGTTGTTAAAACAATTGAGAGGATTCAACAAGCATCCTTAACTCAACGATGCAGGCCTTGCACTAGCTATTGGACTGAATGTGCGCCTTTTGATGAAGTTCCTGTTGTAACCGGATATAAGAAAAGGCCAGTCGATCGATTTATACCATCGAGTCGATATCCGAGCGAACAGCATCGGCGGTGGCAGTAGCGACAACAAAAGGTTCTGTGAAAGGCTTGTGTTGCGCAGAACACTTCTGATGCCATTAAAGCTGATTGCGTATTTTAGAATAAGTGCTTTCGTAGGTGTCCAACGGGGGCTCAGACTCTAACGTGATGGACGAGGATAATGTCAACCATGTTTTCAACGTCTCCATAAAGTAAGGATGAAATGCCTTTGATTTTAAAACAAGTTGTAGCAACGTGCTATTGAAGGATACTGATATCATGATGCAAATATTGTCACTAGCTTGCACCATATTAGAGGTCACGCTAAACATCAGGCCGTGAATTAATGTGCTTCTGAGTTTTAATGCATGTTGCGTTGATTCTGCTTACCACAGACTCCAGTATCAGCCATTGTGGTAAAGACAGGGGTGACGAAAACATACTTTGATATTGCAGAAGCTCTAGCAATCATGATGTTACAAGTTCTTAGCTTTCCACTTGCGTGTGCAAAGATGCTAATCTAACTGACACTGATAACGCCCGCAACAACCGCCACAAACAAAGCATCCACTTTGCCACCGATTCCTCTGCTTAGTGCGCTAACAACCTCATAATTTGCTTTGCCTCCTACAAGACTCCGTTCGCTGCCCCATACACCTCCTTCTTGAACAAATTGTTCTCCTTCAAGGTCGCAACAGCAGGCGCATGACTGGGAGCTGATGTATCACGTCTTCGAAATTTTCACCTCTTTACAAAGCATCAGCTTGACTTTCTCACCTACATTGGCATCATAGCAAAACATTTAATTGATGTATTGATCAATAGACATCGAACGTCTAGGCCTTGGCTTGCTTGATCCTGACAGCCCTTCAAGGCTGTTGAGAGGATGGACATGTTTTACCATTGCATTCGACTGTGACATGCTGGAGGTATGCGATTTCGACTCCTCCAGCTCCCATTCGACTCCTCTAGCACTGTTATTGTAAACGCATTTTTGTTGTGTGATAACTCTGTCCATATATTTGCAACCACGTCACTGACTTTCAGCAACCCGCAAAAAGCCGTTGTGAGGGATCCAAACGAGACTGGTGCAGTACTCCGTATGTTGGAGGCGAAATCGGCTCCGTCTCCTCTTTTGCAAAGCTCTTTGTACTCCGGGTGGTATAGGGACACATAAGGCAAGCAATTTGTAATTTTCATCATAATCATTGTTTATTTTCGTCAAATCTGACGACATCTTGCCGAAGAGATGCCTTGATTTAATCTCTGTAATTAAACGCATTACCTCCACCCTCTCAATTTCCTTACTTCATTTCGGTGCAATTCAGACTGTAAAACTTGCTGCTTGGAGGCAACTGCTCTATCCTCAACGCTGCCTCCCACCTTTACTGCCAAGAAGAAAAAAATGAGCAGGTCCTTATCAGATGGGTTTTAAGTCAACCCGTCAAATGAGGTGATTATCATAATCATAGCTGCTGTAAATATAGGGTAAAAGGCTGTAATTATGCTCCTAATTAGATAATGCTACAGTCATCAAATTATTACAAAAGAGAAAGCAGATGTGTAAGAATTACAGCTAATGACGCTACGTAGCTTCGTTTACAAGGTGGTAAAACTAGAGTTAGTCAATTAACTGAAGTTGAACAATCGCAACTTTTAAGTGTACCTCTACGAAATTTATAGAACTGTATGCGACAAACAGTTTAGCAGCGCCACCCATGTAAATCCAGCAATAACTTCACTCACTTGCACTTGCGATTAGTTGACAGATGAAATTAGCTTGCACTTAATTCAATTTATTTAAACATGCTATCGAGCCATTTTTACTTTTAGAGGCATCAAAAATACATGCATTTTTAATGACTGTTGGTCCAATTGAAGGAATCATTTACTGCATTAATTTTCCAACACCTTATGCCTTGCAAATGTGTGGGCGAATATACCTGTGCATTTGGGATCCAATATGGAAATACTGGTTAAAATATACTCATTTTATTATAAAGCCATAGCTGCAAAACACTCAATTTTTTTCTTTCACCATGTCGAATGCTCTTTTCTTTTCATTTTTGCCAAGGTATGATTTAGTACAGACAGTAGGATGTTTGGTCTGCACAATGCTATTTATATTTCCTTCTAGGCTGACCTTCAATCAATAGTAACTCAGTTCCAACTTGCATTGTAATACTTTGTTTGTTCGAACTGCCGGTTTCTGTCACTTGGGTGGCCATACTGTACTAGCCGATTGGCCGGCCCCAAGCCCTCTGTTTCCAGAATATATATTCTGCCCCTGTAATATGCCTTCTTTTACATTGTGACCAGACAAGTCGAGTTAATAACTCTAAATGATCAATTTTACTACGAAACGCAAAATTAGTTCGATCATGTCTCCCTTTATGGATCATAAAACTACAGAATGAACAGGTAACCGATTAGCAACATGCTCGCATGTTGCCATAAGAGAGCTTTGCTAAAGCCAGGCAAAAAGCCTATGTTTTAGAGACACCTTCTCAATGCAGAAGCATCACTTGACAAATAACACATTTAAGTCTTTCGGCAACTTAATAGTTGTCGACTGTTAGTTAGTTAAAATTTTAATGAAAATATAAGACCATTATTTGCTCGGAACTGGAAGTAATGCACATGAATTCATGGCATCAGTCCATTCCCAGTTTGGAAGACTCAGATACATTGGAACTTTTTGCCACTGTATAAGCGTATTAAGTAAGGCTGAGCACATGTTGTTTAAAAAGTCGCATTTGAATGAAGAGCTGCTCTAAGATTGACCCATTTAGGTACATCTTACGATGGACTTGCAGCGTGTGCATCTGATTAAAATGTGTCTTAAATTGATGCTGCTCCAGACCTATCGCTAAGCTTGATGTTACTGATTGGTTCTCATTCACATGTATTTTTAACTCATATTTCTCTGAAATGTATGCGAACTTGCAAGCACTGGACTTAAAAAAGGCACCGCCATTCTATTTGCCAAACATCCACCTTAGCAAACTGTAACGAGACCAATGGTAGGGCAATTACGAGCAAGATGGACAAAAGAAGTGTTAGTTTGTGTGCCTAGAGATAAAAAGCAGACCCGATTGTTTTCTTATCTACACTTTCTCGAAAAGTTTATTTCACTGCTTGAGCACTCGAATAGCTCTTCTGCTTATTTTGTGAGCCTTTTTTTAAATGGGTCTTCATCTGTTTGTTCTGGACAAGAGTATGGACCAGAAGATAAAGGCGTGTTTATTCGATGAAATGGAAAAACTTAAAGCTGCAGGCTGTTATTATTGTGCGCTTAAATGCTTAGATGCTTAAGAGCAGGAAACCATCCTCAAATGGTTCAACAAATGCTGGTGTATGCACAGTTTCCTTCTCTACAGCCTGCTCCAACTTCGACAATTTTCTCGACGTTCAGGACCTGTCTCGTCTGCGCAGAAGGCAAAATGTGGAGAACCTGAATTTATCACCAAGCGCTTCAACCTACGGTTCATGTAGTCTCCCCGTATCCTGGTTAATGAATCTTGAATTTCACTTAGTGAGTGCGCTGTGTTTTGTGTCAGACTTGTCTCTTTCGTTTTGCGTGTGCGAAATTTTTATGTCGGGAATCCAGATTCTCTCAATTTGATGGGTTACATAAAGCTGACATTATTGGTTGCTAAAGTAATTACTCCTCACGCCAGTGTTTTAACATGCAATTCGACCGAGACGAGCATGCTGGAAATTCGCGATAATGCCTTATTTGGATCAATGCAGTGCAGCCAAGTAGAAATGCTTCGTTTGTCCCACAATGACTCCTACACACCTAAGCATGTAGGTGTTGTGGAATCTCAAGGATTCTACCTAAGCCTGATATTGTCAATTTATGCAGAGGAATGCAATAGCGATTCTCGGATTTGGCGCAATTAATCCACAACTTTAAAACTGCAGCCCACTTTTAAACGTCTACCAATGCTAGTGAACAACTTGCATCACTAAAACAATTGTGTAGTAACACTGGCTCTACACAGTTTAAAACGTCCGCATAAATTCGTTTAGGATGCACTAAACAAAGTGGAATATGGCAGTAAAAGCAGTAAAAATCAGGCTAACCTAAATAATCCAGTGCACAACAAGTGGAATTGCTACGATTACATACCCACTCCCTTTTTCAACCCCAAACTGCTGAGTTTTTGTTGAGACGTGTGGAATGCCAGATGAGGCTAACTAAAGTATTTGTGCCTCTAAATTGCCTCCATTTAGGCATGCACGCAGTAGTTTCCGATCATGCCGCATTTAAAAATACTATGCAAAACAATTTTGCATGGAAAGGGAAAAGGGAAAGGGAAAGCTGCTACTAATCTTTGATTAGATAGGGATGTTCCTTCCGCAGCTAAAATTTGTTGAATTAGTGATCATTTGATAACACAATGTAAGCTCAATGATCGTCATTCAGTGTTTTATTACCTTTCGTTCTTGCCAGTTTATCTTCGTGTAAATGTGCTAATGTGGTTTACATTTATGTGCAAATAAAAAACATACAAGCAAATGCAAAGTAAATTTACAGCGCATTTTATATGCAATGTCTTGAGTAACTTTAAATGATCATCATTTAAATTTGCGCCACCTGTTACTACTCCTAAAGCCGCGACTTCTCAAGTAGTTCTGCTCTATTCCTCCGCACTCACCACTTGTGCACTGTTTTCTCAATATTTCTGCTGCACTGATGCCTAATACGTGAGACATTTTAGTTGTTGTGAGATTTCTTTAATGGCTATAGTATCTGGTGATGTAGGTCAACTGTAAGTGTAGATTTGGGTCGCATTACTTTGCCCTCTTGTGTGGATAATCAACCATTTCTGTCTGTGACATCTGTCTCCTGATTCAACACCACGCGGTCTAATAGCCTTTGGTGTGTGCTTTTCCACACTCTCCTACTCCTCAATGAGAGCTAACTGTCTTGCATAGGACAGATGCGTCGACAAGGATTGCAGCGATGCCACGTACTTACACATGCATGTGTGCGGATAAGGACGGAAACATGCATTCTATTATGCGTTTGCGCCTTTGCGGATTAATCACAACACTGAATTTAGCAAAATATTTGCGTGGAAAATCCATTTTGCTTCTGATTTCCTGCTATTATTTGGTTTTAGTATGTAGCCATACAAACGACAAAGAGGTTGATGGACCAAAGAATTAGCTTACTAATAAAATTGGAGTAGCGAAACCTGCGATCTTAAACAGATGCAACGATTTGTGCAATTAAATGTCAAGGCAAATGCTCGTTCTTCCAACAGCTGTAAGACGGTTTGCTTCTAGTCCGAGGAGAATGTTTGTTTGGGTTCCCATTTTTTGTTCACTATTCCTTCAAATCTTTTATAACGCAACATGAAAAAATGATGACTTGATTATCGGATACTTGACAGATTGATTTAACTTATTATAAGAAAACTTTCAAGTTGGAGTCAAAAGGCATAACAAATTATCGAACAGCACAAAAGTATTATGGAATAGTGAATTAAACCCAATGCATGCGCTAAATCTCATCGGTGATTAATGGATGGTGTCTGGGACATTAGTAACTGACATAAAAATTGGAGCTTTTGTAAAATTTCTGATGCATGTTTCTTGAAAACGTTACGTTACCCCTAGATCATAGCTAGATTGACTGGATAGACTCTGCGTCTCGCACAGAATCGTTTGATGCTGACGTTCATGGCAGGCAATACTCTCCCAACATGACCTCAACAGCACTTGCTTGAATGTGTCGATGAACCTCTCCGCCTATTTGTTAAGTCTGGGTTAATCAAGGTTGAGAGCAATTTTGTCTGATGGCATGTTAACGACCAAAAGTAATCGAAATGACACTAATTGGTATGAGCTCCGTTGAGTGCAGTGAATGGAAACAAAAACCCAAAATGACTTGCAACTTGGAGCAGCACTTGTATCTCTCTGGGTTCCGCGCGTAGAAATTTTGAAAACCAGACAGCGATCCTTCTTACTGCTGTCCTAAACCATGCGTCTGGGCAACAAACCAGCTTTGTTTAGACTCCTTTATCGTCATGAGGACCAATCATGATGGACAAAGCCAAAGCTTCCTTATCATTTTGTAAAACACGTCTGGAAAACATCAGGTTATGCAAATTTGAACGTGGCAAAAATTTGCAAATCATATGTAACACCAAAGGTAATTTCCACAGCATCACCAAACATGGTCAACCAGACCCTGCGCGGTCATGCGGGTGACTGTTACTAGCACCAGGTTCATGTGGTCATCCACGAATCTCGAAATTTCTGATTGGATGCCTTGAGCGAGAATACAGTCAGTGCCCATGTGTGCTCACACTGCAGCTACCCGCATATTCGGCCGTTCCATTACAAATCACCACCCCTCAATTAGCACAACGAATTCTCTTACCCACTTTACTAGCCAACCCATTATATAGTATGTTTCAATTTTGGCGTAAGGAAAAGTAAAGCAACATTTCCTGATTCGAAGGTTTTGTAAATTATCAACAGAAGATTAAGTATTCTCTTTTAAAGTAACAGAAGAGCACACTTAATTATGCCTTTAATCTGGTTACTACTGAGGGTACCTATATATTCGAGTTTTGCCAGCCACGAAGTCTGTTTTACATGCCATCTTACTTGGAACCGGGATGCATTCCGTGAACAGACCCTAGCATTAACATTGGACTAATAATAAACGTCCTTGATAAATGCTACATCAGAAGCTCTTCTGCAATAACTGGCGTTTATTCAGTGACAAAAACACACCAAAAGAATGCTTAGACTACACACACTCTTAAGCCCCATGACTCGGATGTAAGCTTTTCTTAGATATTGACCACTGAGGGAAATTTCATTTCTTTCGAAAAATTAAGGTGGAATGAGCCAGCATTAAATTGCTTTAAGGTCTATCACGCCAGTTTAAAAGCCAATTTTGCCCTCCACTATAGTTACAAACAACTCTCTAATAGCACAATCGCCATAGCGACCATATGGACACAACCACCATAAAGTCCCTGGAACACTCCAACAACTACAAGTGGTAGCGTTTCTTATCAACCTTGATGAAAGCATTGACATCAATATGTTTCCAGAAAAAACAGCGCCACATTCAATTTTATCAGCCCCAACAATTCGACTAATTTTACCTGCACTCTGGGAAGCTGATCCAACTTTCCAGCTGAAAACGATTCATCAAATGCTGCCATGCTACTGCGCTTCAAGCCAGTTGTCTGCAAACTCGAGACACAGAACTGGAATCGTTGATAAAGAACAAACGAACAAGAATTTTATAGAGAACGCCACTTAAACTTATAAGTTTTGCAGAGCAAAGTCAACAGTAAAAGCAATAAAATTAAGACAGGATTTTCAATCGCTTTGACTAGGGAGAAGTGAACATTGAAAATGAAGAGAAATAAAATGAACAAATGTAGTCTTGCGTAATGTGTGATACGGCGCATTGTTCTTTAGTGACGAACGTCAGTGCAGTTGTCAGTGGACCACCGGATAGATTGGGCCGAAAAGTTGCATAAATAAGGTCGAACAGAAGTCTTGTTGTGCTCATGGCTTCAAGGCATGCCAAAAAATGCATTTGCATGCAAATTTGTGACTCCTAGCGCGTTTGTCATGCGACAAAGCGAATAGAGCTGCAGAGGAGAATGATTGACTACACGAATCTGAACCAAAGCGATGGAAAATTGTGACAGCACATAAGTAAGATTGGAAACGTACACTAGGGGCAAATCTGTTTCATCATTATTTTGCGCGCATAATATGCTAGGTCGAGTGTTGGGTAGCTTCCATTACAAGCGGAAACCATGGAATAAAATACCTCTCACACAATTCAGCGTAATTTGGGTGGTTCGTTTTGATACTCTTGGTGACTATAGGCGTTTGCCGGTCCAAATTCATCCACAAATTGGTGTTGGGGGTATTCAAGTGGAGTATCTCTTCCACCTTCAACACCTATTCCCGAACCGCCCTCTTCGATAGTTTTGTGCCTGTTATGGTAGGCGATCCTGCCGTAGTAGATGCCTCCCATGCCTTCCGATGACGATGAAGAGTGGTGAACATATGGACGAAGAGGGACTTCTATGACGCTATCAACAGGAAGAAGATGGGTATTTAAAGAAAGAAAGAAAGAAAGAAAGAATGAAAGAATGAATGAATGAATGAATAAATGAATGAATGAATGAATGAATGAATGAATGAATGAATGAATGAATGAATGAATGAATGAATGAATGAATGAATGAATGAATGAATGAATGAATGAATGAATGAATGAATGAATGAATGAATGAATGAATGAATGAATGAATGAATGAATGAATGAATGAATGAATGAATGAATGAATGAATGAATGAATGAATGAATGAATGAATGAATGAATGAATGAATGAATGAATGAATGAATGAATGAATGAATGAATGAATGAATGAATGAATGAATGAATGAATGAATGAATGAATGAATGAATGAATGAATGAATGAATGAATGAATGAATGAATGAATGAATGAATGAATGAATGAATGAATGAATGAATGAATGAATGAATGAATGAATGAATGAATGAATGAATGAATGAATGAATGAATGAATGAATGAATGAATGAATGAATGAATGAATGAATGAATTACTCCGAGTTTGCATCAAGTGTGTGCACGCTGTCAAACCCACCACTCCCGGACAGCATATGAAGAGGTTGACTCTGAACGCAAGCTTGCTGAACCATCGACATGCTCGGTTCCCGATAAACCCCAGTGAAGGGCACGTGGCCATACGTTACGTCAGGTGCTTTGCTTACAAATTCTGGACTGCAGTATTTCATAACCATGTCTCGACGAATAGACTTGAGCAAGCGACTGGCTTTGTACTTGACCAGTAGTAAGTACCCCACAGTTAGAGTGAAGAGAAGAAGGGAGAAACACACAGGAACGATTATGTAAACATAATTCATTTGTTGGGTCTGCAATGCAAGGTGTAGGGCTAAATTACTTGCTCAGCATCAATGCTGCGCAACCACATCGTAAATAGAAAAGGAGAAATAGAATCAATTAACTATGAATATAGAGAAACAAAATTAATGAGAGCGTATTTTTAAGGGTTAGTGAAAATATCTAGCGAAACGGAAAGAAATTTGTCAAACCAACAAAACCTGCAAACAATTTATTAAAATACGCTCTCAAAAATGGGCAAAAATCGTCTAACGTGAAAGTTTTGTTAAGCTTTCACCCTAACAAACATTAATATGCGTGCATGAACTTTAAACCAATTGTTTAACAGCGTTACATTGCTAGAAATAACACTATTAAGAATAATACACTTTCGATTAGATTGCAAGTGGCATGCTTACTTGCTCAATAGCGGTGAATTAGACGAAACACAGATAAACGTTAAGACGGGACCCAATTCATTTTAAGTGCGCGGTATTTGAGGTAGTGTGTGTAGGCCGAAGTAGTGAATCCAAACGCCAAACTAAAATTACTAAAACACCAAAAACCTACTCATAGGCCAACGGTCCCATATTTTTAACCAACAAGTATTTACTTCCTTGTGGGTGGATGTCATTACCAAATATTTCATGTTACGAAGTGGGACTAATCATATTTACAACATCAGGTTGTAAATTTCAAGTAATCGGGATCAAATGGAGGAGGGAAAGTCACAGCCTATCAGCAATTGATAAAAGTCCGACTTTTTGCGTTAACATACCTGACTAACGATAAGTGAACTAAATTGGTGGGAATATGGGTTAATCATAGGAATCCATGTGTATCCAAAGGAACCCAAGAGTCGCAAACAGCAATAGACGTTTCTGCAAGATATTGCGTCTAACCACACAGTCATTCATCGACTTTTGCATGCAACAGCGTGGGTTTGGAAGCTTGGATTAGACCGAGTTACAAAATAGATCATCAAATGAATGAAACTTGGGCAAGTGAGGCATGTATACCAGTACCCACAGTTAAGATTGTTTTAGGTTTTGACTTCACCATGATCATTACTTACGTATTTGTAGAGCTAGAAACGATGATAGAGTAACCCTATCAAATGCCAAATGCCACGCCCAGCGGCGGCATCTTCTGCACCACTTTCAACCACCAGTCAGGACGGTTGCCTACACATTCAAATCATAAATCACTGTCGCGTCCAAATTAATGAACTTGTTGAAACCACATCCAATGAAGTGATCTCACATCCTCTACACATTCGCAGACCGCATCGACTCACAGACCACCACCACCTGGCAAACACACCCTTACCCCACCTCATGCCACACGCAAGCCCAACTCAGTGCCCCATGAAAGAGGCGTCAGCACGGCTCTATCAAATCTGCGCATACGACCAGCGTACAGAAGCCAAGTCCCTTCAGCGGAACTTTTTTCATGGTTCGTTTGCATCCTCAGACTAATTGTTCAACAAAAATTAATTACGAAGGTAATAAATTGCAACGATAAATAATAACTACAGTTTCACCTGTTAAGCGAATCAGGTCAGCTCGTTTCGCAACACCATGCACCCAAATAATGTAAAATAGGAGGCATTAAAGACTACCATACAATTAACGGGATAAAGAACCCATGTTGCTGTCGATAAGATCCTTTGAATCAAAGCAGAAGCGCACCACGAAGGCATAACGCTGGCGATGCAGAAACCACCCAGGCGAGCAGGGGACCTAGGCTTGACGCTTCAAAAATCCAGACGGTCTTCACAAGCATTATTTAATCACTTGCGAACCGCACAACCTCGAACCACATCCAGCAAGCCTAACTGGAATTTCGTACCACAAAACTCCCAGAGGTGAGAGTGGTAAAGAGCACGTTCAAGGGCACCTGTGTGCGCTCTACAAGCCTCCATAAGTAATAACAGGTGCGGATTTCTTTTGCTGCCTACTAAATCATTACATTCATGCAATTACGAGAAACCGCAGGCCCTGTCCATGGAAGTGATGCAGAAAAGCAACCTCGACCAGAACGCGGGTACGTGAGAATTCTCCTAACCAACGGCTTTGAAAAGTGAAATGCGGTACAATGAATTGAGAGGACGGGATCAAGTGAAAGGGACAATTTCATCATCCTGCCATTTAAAGAAAATACAATCTTTTCCGATGTTTATCACAATCTCACGATAGTGTACTCAAAGTCAATCCAGACAAGGTAGTGCCGTTTGATTTGATTGATGTTGTTCCGAAGGCCACTTCTCACCTCTGCAGAGGTCCACTGATTGGTCTCTGCGGTAGACAACACCGGTCTCCAACTCCTTGAAGTAGGCATAACGTTAGATGCAGTTGCACCCACACTTCTTAAAATGATGAAAACAAACTGCTTCAGCAGTCACCAGCACTATATGCAAACAGATACGACACATCTTGGTAGTCCCTCAGCCCATAAGAATAGTTTTGCATAGAAAACAATTAGTAGTGATGTAGAATAATCCTAGTGGATTACTGATTTTACACAAAAGTAGCGTTCTGTAATGAAGAAGTGCAACAAGAATTTCTAAGCCTTTGACTCACGTTTTTAGCCATGGAGACAAGCAAAATATAGACATCTGCATAGGTTGTAATCAAAATTATAGCATAATGTTCGCCGTAAAAGGCAAAAAATTAAGAAGAGTTAAACATTCTATCAGCGAAATTGCGACGTGAAAAAGGGATGGAGTGGCCTATGCAATTAATAATTTAACTGGAGTGCCAATACGTTGACATCAAGACAGTTGGGTATGCTACTATGAGCCAATTCACAGAAAAAGAGACAATCTTGGGAGGCACTGAGTTTGGGCTATTGCAGTAAACAGCGGATTCGCTCACCATGTCAAAGAAGTAGACGCCTGTCATGCATACACTTCGTCGAAAGAGCGTGAGGAGGGGCCATTCGTACTCCTTGTACCCTGCCAAGTAAAAAGTGATGAATGACGCACAAATAAGGGCCTATATCTACTTGGATGGACATGAGCAGGAAGAGAGCACACAAAACGCCCGTTCACTTTTTGCAACAAGTACCGTGTCAGAGCACTATATAGTCGTGCAGCGCATTGAGGCGCTCCGCCTCATTTTTCTCCAACGCGGCAAATTTCAACCACCTCCAGAGGGTAGCATTGATGCGCCCGAGTATGTCGTCAAAACTTTGTCAACAGTCTAAACTCCTTCATATTTCGATCAAAGAACTGGTAGAATACTCAGATAACAGTCGCCATTAGGCTTCAAACACCAAAGTGATGAAAGAGGGTCGGCAAACGAACCTAAATTCGATTCTTCAGTTTGCTATGGTGTTCATCAAAAGGGGTACCGTTGGAGTCGCCAGTCCTCATAGGGAAGCAAACCACCACCAACTTTAATTGGCCATCCAACATTCGACATCTGATTTTGGCGCTTTCAGCCCAGAGGCTTGCACAGAATGAGCGCATGAAAGTGCTTTATGCCGACAACCCAACGACACTTGTCTAGCACTTCCATCGGCCCTTTCGAGGCTAGCTGATTGGAGAGATCACTCGGAAAACCATAAACCACCTCCTCAATCTGCAACCGCACCGTCTTTTCCATAGGTATGCTACCAACACAAATCCAGAAGCAGGCCACAGACTGAGATGTCTGCTCGACTGCTTCCGCAGAAACTCGGCTTTGTGAACAATCAAGACAACCCCCAGGCTTTAACAGGGCGCCTGGCATTGAGGCGCCATCGCAAAGGCAATGAATGAGTCTCTGTGATCGGGCTCCCGGCTTGTATACCACCCAATGCATAGTAATCGTCTTCCCGCCAGTAAAATGACATAATGAACTGAGATGGTCATGGAAATGCAGACTAAATACCTGCAGAAACTAAGAGACATTCTAATAAGGCAGATGATGAGAAGCTCAAAAAAGTCTTGACACAAGAAAAGACTTGTAAACCCTCCAAAGTTGTCTCAAAACAAAAAAACCACCAATGCATGAATTCCCATCAAATTCCAAAGTGCAAAACCACAAGAGTCATGTTGCCTTAATGGTACATTCACGACAGCATCACGTTTCAAGAGGCAAGCAGTTTCAAAACATCAGTCTATATTGTAGGACGGCACTCACAAAGGTTCGAATGCTGCATAACAGTGGGAGTGTCGCGATCCAAGGCACCATGCTTCCCATTTCAGCATTTCTATGCCAAACGACCAACGCATTACAAAAGTCTGAGCGTGCATCGAGAAATATCAGAGCATCGAACAGCAATATGGAGGTGATGTGGTGTTGTCCACCCTGAGATCTAATCGTTGCAGTCCGAGAGGATAAAAGCGACAAGAAATTTTGACGAAATTCACGAGCTTAACATATCACGGTTTGCCGAACTTCGGAAGAAGATGACGTAGAAGTGATGCACGGCAACGCCAAGATTGATTAAATCTTCGATATCCTCACCGATGCGGTAGCAGGAACGGCTAAACAAGTGCAGACGCGGCTACTTGCCCGAAAGCTGAATGTGCAAACCAATGGTGACGAAGATAGCCGCTGCACATCACTCAACTATTAGTGATTCTCACAATGTGCCCAAAGCGTAGAACAAGTATTCCCTTCTGTGATAAGTGCCTGTTGAAAACCTTCAGATTACTACTTGGGGAGTTACGACTGCTAAGATTGAAGAGCTGTCGTTAGATAATCGTACCCCACTTCTGCTTAGCAAAAGGTTGAAAAACTAACTACCTAAAAGTACTAATGATACCAGCCTAAGCAACAAAATCGGCGCTGACTTTCGACAGAGGAAAAAGAAATAGGGAAGAGGGGAAGTGAAGGCAATCTAAATTGTAACAAGAGTTGGAGTCGAGACCAGGTCGATCATGTCAGGGACGGTGGAGAACGCATGACCCTGAGTGCCACTCGCGACGCTGGCTCGGTCTTCTAGGCTCGAGGTGAAGTCCACAACGTCACTGCCCCTCACATCACCTGCTTCAACGCATCTCCACCGCCCCGGCATCAGCTCTCCCTTTTCACCCACCAACTAGGTCTGTCCAGCTGACAAAATAAAGTACTTCAGTAAATGAGAGGAAGGCTACTAAGAGCGGTGATAATATCAAAGAGCAGGCAAGCGTGGCCCATACTTCTATACAAAACATCGGAGGGAATTGTGTGAAGAAGGAAATCATGAAAGACCCAGTACAACTAAATTAGCAATCCCACTCTGGGCTGGCGCACATTAAAAATGGGAAAAGCAAACCTAGTTCTTAAGCACACTCACATCGTGCAATGCGATAGAAGACTCAATGCCTCCAAACTCCTTACAAATTTCGTCCTTGGCCCACAGTGCTACACTAATTAGCGAGGAATTTTAAAAACCGGTTGGTGTGTGACTCTTCAACGCGCGTTACTTATGACTGCAAAACACTTCGGAAAGTGTCAATTGCAACACGCAGGGTGACGAGTGAGTTGCCTACAGTGACAGCTTGAAAGCGAGTTAATTACAAAGATACTAGGAGTACATTGTCTACAGCATTTTAAATGCAAACTACAGATAGCAAGAAATGCAAAATAATGGAGTATACAATGGCAACATGACGCCCACACATGGAGGTAACAGGCAAACGGATTACTCGCAGAAGTCTACGCTGCGTTTGCCAAATTCCAGACGGCAGCGACCGAAACATTGGCGAGTAACCGTTGAATGATGTTGGCAGAATAAGTTTTGGCTAGGGATCTATTAGGAATCAGGTTGCAGATCATCAAAAGCATTTCGCCACCCCTTACCCAAGAAACCAATTCGCATTCCGATCCTACAGATTACGGGGTTGTCACGAATACGGCTTTCGTGTGCTAACCCGTGAAGACGATGGCAGATATGATGCCTCGTCAAACACTCGTAGTTGATGAGACAAAGTCTATATCATTCTTTCCCCTACTCCTGGATAAAACAGGTGCATCACTCCTAAGTCTTTTCTTCAAACGCACATTTCGACTTGCTTTAGTCGCATGGCATTTAGTCGAAGCTAATCCCTTCGGTGTACGGACGAATCAGCTTCAGTATTAAGCATGTGAGCAAAAATACGTCGATAGGTTGCAAAAGCACATCAGTTAAAATACATTCAGCCCAGAAATGGACCTACACTGAAAGATCTGAGATGATGAAGGGGGAGATTCGAGGTCAAGACGACAACAGCAGTTTTACGGTAATAACGCTCTGCAAACCTTCATTTCATTCAAAAGAACTCAAGGCGGTCAGGGAAAAAGCAGAATAAATCAGCCGAATAGTACAAACAAATACTCCTAAAACCCGCTCTGCTCGAATACCGCGCATTATTCGACTTCATACAGAAGAAGAAATCACCGCTGCCCAAGTCGCAAACGCCTTCAAGAGTCACCTCACAAAAAGGGAATGGAGTGATAAAACAAAATAACATTGATTCCTCCTCGAAAGAAATTACTCACGAAAGGATAGAAAAAAATAACACGTAAAAAATATTCAGCACATCATGTTCAATGCACGCTTCTTTCGGAGATTAAATGATCCCACAAAGCAGCCTGACAAAATTCCAAATGATTTAGAAACCATCTCAGATTAATAGATGAACTACTTGCAAAAAGACCAATAAATTCCAACTTTTAGGAAAGGTAAAGCTAATTACGTAAGCGTGAGTTCGGTCATAAAGACGCACCCACCACGGTAAGGAACGAACTACTACTATCGGGGACAATTATCCTCAGAGCACAAACACTCTCCACCAATTTTCAAGCTTAGCCAAGGTGAGAATCAACATTACACCTGTAAAACGATAAAAGCACTGCGAGGAAAACCGATAACGATGAATGTTCACCGAGCATGAGACATAAACATTCGACTGCGGAATAGGATATTGAAAAGCGCTTAAAACATACATGACGAGGATGCAATGGTACGCCTCGGAAGCATGGACGGAACTGCAAGCAAGAGAGACGGCGTCGGTCGCAGTAGCCGAAAAGGGACGGGGCGTCCAGTGATCAACGAGGCGGGAGCAACGATAGCCTGAGGGACGGTCAGGAAGCTTGTCGAAGAGCATTGCGTGCGCATCGTCTCTGACGATGACGGCGGAGCCCGCGACCACCAACTGAGAGTTGAACTCAAGCAGACAGACCGGCGCCCTTGTCCACAATTTGGCGCCCTACTTGTAGAACGGCGCATAAGCATTACTTCATCACTTGCATCTCTATCACAGCCCGCCTTCCTGAGATGGCCAACAGACCAAACAAAAGTTCGGCACTGAGGGAGACAGAGGAATCTGTTAGGCTCCAGCAACACCAACCAATGTGTAAACATCTACCGTAATAAAAGATTTATACTGCTGCAAAAGGCTCCCCATTGAAACGTCTAACAAGGTTACAACTTAACGGCAGCCACGGCATCAATTCGAACAAACTTACCCTGGGCTAGGAGTTCGCTGAAGACATTGGTCCTACAAGGTAAGCAATGTCAAAAGCGACCGCTTTGACGAATATGTTCAGGCGTTCGTTCTTATGATGCAATCGACGCGCTCGACCATGCCCACTTAGCTTGAGTTTCTGTCAACGAAAAACGGAACCTAAAGGGTATTTTCGACACTATTTCTGAGTAACTAGACGAATTTGGAAGAAATCAAGCCTTGCCCAAATTACCTGCACTAGTTTTGATGGAAAAACTGGGGAGCTGAAAACCATTTGCCTCTTCTACCTCCCCAATCTTCTTCCGAAGTTCTAATTTCAGTCCGTTAAAGTTGTATAGGTCTAACACTCGAAGGATTTTGGGTTTTTTGGACAGGAAACGGCAGCAGTGCCAAGGCCAGTCACCCGTCGAACACACCGAACTTAAGCCCCATTCCTAATGAGTCCTTGCAAAAGCACTTTTGTAAGGTCGACAATATGACGAATTTCCTTTCGAACTTTCCGTCAAATAAGCAAAGTCAAAATCCATCCGAGCAAGAAGGCGGATCCGAAATCGCCTCCAGCTTGCTTCAAATCCATTGGCCGACTTGTACAACCCGGTCAGCTTGTGTGGCCTGTTAGCATTCGTTTAAATGACATAATTTGACAAATTGAGAATAAGAATGGAAAATTTTAGAAGTTAAATTGCATTATAAAACAAGCGTACAATCTTACATAATACTTCGCTGGCAAATAAAGCCAATTTGTAAAACAATTGGAAAACAACTGTAAAATGGTGTTATACAATTCTTCAGTATTTTACCAAGCCAATCCCTTTGCAAACTTACAGGATAAATTCATTAAATTCACCACATTTAAACACAGCACTTAGGAATACAAAAGGATGAGTGGGATGGCAATTTGTGGGATATCAAATTAATTCAACAGATATCCTATTGTGTAGTTTAATTTTTGCAACTTATTGTGTGCATCGGTAAAAATAAGTTAAAACATGTTTTTTAGATGGGGCAGAAAGGAGGCAAAATACAAAGGCTGGCTGCGTACATCGACATACGGTGGGGTGTGGGTTTACTTGCATCGCTAGAAATCTATCACGCTTGACAAAATATAGTTGTGGAGTGCCCAATTTTGCTCCACAACCTGCGTTGAAAGTTAACCATCGAACATGTAGTCTGTGCATGCACTCTTCACTCGGGCGTCAGCCTCAGCATCAGCCATCACACGGTAACCAGTGCTGCTAATAGCCACCCCTACTGCACCAGTCATAAAATCCCACCCATCCTAAAGGAAATTTGGTCGCCATAACATTTGTTTCACCTGCAGCTTGCAAGATCTGTCTTCAAAGACAAAAAATTCTCTGTTTCTCTTTCGTGACTACAGTAAATGCCATCAATAAATTGCCTCAAATAGATTTTCCATACGAATAATTTAACGTATTTCCCGATCTACAGAACAATCAAGCATCATTCCAAGGCAAAACCTTTATGAATCCACGTCGATGCATATTGATTGGTGATCGATTAGCCTCTGCTCCAGTTCACAGCAATTGTAACAAACAGACACGGCACGTCTTGGTAGTTCTTCGGCCCATGGGAATGATTTTGTTTAAAGAACAATTAGTAGTGCCATGGAATAATCCTAGTGCATTACTGACTTTGCACAAAAGCAGTGCCTTGTAATGAAGAAGTGCAACAAAAAATTTCTAGGCCTTTGACTCACGTATATAGTCATAGAGACTGCACTGCACTTGCTTGGCTCTTTGCTTTAGAATTGGCCGGTGTAGGCCATGGTTGGTGGGTTTTTTTTGGTAAACGTGTCAGGTAGCTCTTTTGTGTAACAGTAATCATTTTGCTCCATTAAGTGCGTTTTACCTCACAGGATGAAGTTCTGTGCGATAAAGTACAGTTCAGAGACTGGCTACACACTCGATTTGAAATCAGTAATAGTGGCTAGATTGTCTTTAGTGGCGAGGCTCATTTGTGAGTGGAATAAAGAACTACAAACAGATGAAGTTGATCCTTTTCAGTGCCTTTAGTGTGAAAACTGTTAGCATTAAGATGTGGCTAGTATTTTTGCGTGGAATAATCCATCAACCATGTCTTGCACACAGCTACCGAATTCGTTCCCTGTTTTTCTGGAACAACACGCATGCTCCCATGCCACCCTCAAAACCAAATGCATCCATATTTTCCCCAATTTCGCATCTATGCAGCGAAGTTAAATCTCCTGCTGATCCACACCCTCCGTTAGTTCTACAATTCTAAGTTTTCAACCCCGCTTTGTTCTGTAGAATGGGATGTGCAAGTCAAAGGCCTCACCAAGGCAGGAGGGAAGATGGCATTTTATGTCTGTCTTAATTGGTTTCTCCAGCTTGCTTTGAAATGCATTTCAGCCACTACATCCCATGCTCACAAACGAAGTGGAGAGTGACATACTAGCAGGCGTACCTCGACTGCCACCATGTTAAGAGCCATCGCTATCTAATATGGAGTATGGCATTGAGTTAAACAATCACAAAAAAATGATTTGCCTTCTGCCACTAACAAAACTTTTAAATGTATTTGCTTTTAATGCAGCGGTGCACTGGTCGCCTCAACCACTGACGTGAGAGCGCTTTTCACCTATCATAGCCATTGATTGCAAGACGTCTAACATTGTGAAGGATGTTCCTTTCAATCCATGACATCGTGCCAGCTAGGAATGTAATTTGGTGTCCTTTGTGAACCCCATGACTAACCGGCTCCCATTTGCTTTGTTCCCTTCCTCACTGTTCTTTCTTAATCTCTTTTGATCTCATCTGATTTTATCTGCCCTTCTTTGCCCTAGATACAAGTAGCATGCTAATGGACTTACGGAACTGATCTAAGGTTGATAAATATGAGCTTATTTTAGCCATCCTACTAAATGAGTACTTTTTTTGTAGACAGACCTATCACCTCAGTACTCCACCACAGTGTCGATGCCAACGGTAAACTCGATGGTAGAGTCACCGATTTTCACCATCCTTTTAAGGGGAAATACCGGCTCGGCCAACTCAAACACCATGCAGGGAACTAGCCGATCCAACTTTGCGTTGTGTGAAGGGCAGTTGCAAGTGTAACACTGTAGGCTGGCATGCTACGTTAGCATTGCTGACCGTGATGNGAACTAGCCGATCCAACTTTGCGTTGTGTGAAGGGCAGTTGCAAGTGTAACACTGTAGGCTGGCATGCTACGTTAGCATTGCTGACCGTGATGGCGAAAATGTGAGGTGCAATGTGAATAGACGAGAAACCATCCAACCACCATCGCAAAGCCACGAGACTCTAATCGATGTTTCCACACGGTTGCCTGAAGGTTATGGACTTCGCTCGCTTTCATAATCTGCACAATTGGACTGTCGTGATGAGCCACATCTTGCAGTTGATCAAACGTACCACTATCTTCATTCATCGCCTTATTTCGGACCCCAGATTATCTCTTCTCTTCATTCGGATCGTCCTTATTTTCATTTATTTAGTTTGTTGGATGATTCTGCGTACTTCTACAACACTTATTCCAATCCTTCATCCGCCTCTACATAGGGAATCGTTAGCGTACTCAGAAGAACTCAACCTTTGTAGGGGTGAGTTGTTAACAATTCTGTTATGAGTTACCCGATATATGGGGTAGTTAATTAATTGCTCAAGTAAAGTTAAGCCTTAAATACTTGCCCACAGACAGTTAGCACGGACCTCTTAATCCGGTCGTCAGTATATGTTTGGCGCGAATGCAGTGGAAAACAATCTGTTCTGCAGCAAAAGGCTCGAGACGAGTTACGCAATACCCACACCTACAACGTCGACTTAGCAAATTTGTTAGAATTGCATTTGGTATTGGCACATAGGGCTGCTAGTTTATGTAAAGATCCACTTAGTTTGTTGAAGGGCATAGTTGGATTCAAAAGTGAGGCGGTTCGCTTTGTGGGTGTTGCGTAACTCGTCTCGAGCCTTTTGCTGCAGAACAGATTGTTTTCCACCTAACTCGTCATGTGAGGCTTGACGTCATTGTTCTTCGCTCCGCAATTCGCATGGTCTTATTGTGTGCTTTTATAAATAGGCGTTGAGCTATGGAGCACTTGATTTCTATTATTAACGCTATTAGCTTAGCAGCAGCCTCGTTGAATCGTGTGATGGGTATGTTCGCAAGGGCACACTCATTATTTGGTTGGCTGTATTTGTTTAAGTTATAGCCTTTCCTATTATAAACCACTGGCGATTCCGCGGTGTCGCACGGTAGGCCATCAGACGTGCCTTGGAACTCGACAAGGCGTTGCGTACAGCCTTCTTCATGTTTACATGGTGGATTGTCTGGCGTATGCGGCCATATTACTTTGACATTTGTAGACTTCGGATGCTGATAAATTCCTGATCGAGATGCGGAGATATTAGTACTTGCTAAAACCGTTTATATTTCACCATGAAAGCCCGTATGCAAGAGAGATGGGGTAACAGCCAATTGAGCATCGCACGTTGTGACCAACGTGTCTGTCCGTATTGGGCTCGCATCAGACTCGTCTCTGACTGAAGTCGAATGAGACGGTTAGTTGATCGAGGGTATCGTGCGACTCTGCCCCGATCAGCCGCCTTTGTTACTTGGACTTGTTGGTGAACAGAATTGTCTGGCTGTCGGAGGATTTTTAGAATCTGACGATTGTGAAAAGCTTGCTATTAACAGGCAATGAAAGTGCATAGAGTGAGGAGCCTCGTGAATCTTCAAGTGAGGGATAATAGACTGCGAAGCCTACCGCATGCTGCCTCCCAATTGTGGAAACTGGGGACACTAAGTCTTCATTGCAGTCGCCTGGCAATGGTAATCTATCACAGTTTCCTACTTTGTTTTTTATTCGCCCTTTTCTTGATTTACGCGCCACTTGGAATACTACTTGTTTCGCTATCAAATAATGCCTAGAAATATTGCGATTTCACTTTGTTATGACAACATCATGGTTTTAACTAGCGAACCCAAGTTTCAAATAAAGGAAGTCACTAAGAACCTTGGCTTTGCTTGGTGTAACAGATGGTGTGAAATTCAAATTGGACGAAATCACACCTTTATTAAGGGGTAGCTGAAGACTGGCATGTTTGGAGATGAGCTTTGCCATTGCTTCATACCTTCTTCGGGTAGGAGTGGCTCTCATCTTTGTTAGTAGTTGTGGTGTGGTTCACGCCTCGATGGCTTTGAAAAACACCTTTCTGGGCGGCAAGTCGAAAAGTGTCTTTTATCAATGTTTTCACCACCGTCCGTGCGGCAACCATTGCATTGCCCAAAGGGCAATGCTATTTATGCTGGTGGAGTCTATGTGGCCGAGGTATTTGTGATGGATAGAGCAGCTGGCTACACTCTCGGAAAGGCTGCTTAAGCGTCCACGATTGACTTGCGAACAGCGTTTTTAGCAACATTGGTGGGTGTGATTTGGGCAAGCAGAAGCCGCTGAGGTGGTGAAGACTGTGATCCGAAGGAGACTTTGGCGTGCAGTCCACGCTGCTGTTCGATTAGGTGTCAAATCGCTGATGAGATTTGTCAGATTATCGCGTAGCCTCACTATGTTTGAGATTGTTGCTCTACAATTCGTTCCGCTTCCACAGGAATCGGATCTATCTTTCGGGGTCGGAATTGTTTGCGCATGTGTTGAGAGTGATTGGTTGGTCGGATAGAGTGTAACTGTGAGTTCTACTGTGAAAATGGAGACGACGAATGGGTACTTGACGTTGTTTGCTAGGTCTTCATTTGTCCCGATCTCTGAAGGATGTGTGTGCCGTCTAAGCGCTACAGCAATGATGCTGAAGTGTATTTTGGTGGGCGGTTTTGGCTGATGAATGTATGCTGAAACCGTTGGAAGTGTGTAAAGTGCGGCGCTGTGATGTGCGGTGATTCCTGTCCTCGAGACATCGTTGTCGTCATCGTGGAAGGATATGCTAAACGAAGGGTTGGATGTTTACACAGTAGGACGCTAGCCCTCTTGTGGCTAGTCTTTGTAGTGTTCAAAAAAGTGGTATCGTTGTGATAGCTGCCACAGAAAAATGCAGAATGAAGGTCCCTTCTGCATGAGTCGTGAGCTTGGACCACGATAAGCGAAAATGGGACAATCTTGTCAAATAGGAGATGAAGATGGCAAGTGAGGAGGAAAGAGTGGTTTCCCTGTAACGGAAACCTTCTACCTCCTCCTTGATTTGCTCCAATTCAAATCGGGCTTTATTTGGTCTAAAGTAAAACGTCTCAGGGATACCGCTTTGTACCATGTTCGTTATTTCCCAGTCATGATCTTTTGATGCATGGTTTAACTGGGGTAATGATAGATTCAGCCCCTTCTCACGATTGCCTGTTTGCATGGATTACTTAGATGACTACGTGGATGGTTCCATGGGTGCAAATATATCTTATTTTTATGCGCATACATGCTGGCGTCAAAATTTTGAGAAGAATTCGTGCCTCCCCATTTAGCCTGAATCTACGGAAGGCTGCATTTTTAAAGCCAGTTTAAACGTCAGTGCTTCTTCACTGGTCAAATAGATTAACATTGAGCGCAGTATTAATAAAACAGATGTAAGATGCCTTTTTAGTTCCTGCACACTGATATTAGCTACTCCTTCGATCCCGCATACGCGCTTACCTGATGTGCCTTACTGCTGACTCATTCGCGTTAACTAGTCGATTGATCGATTGGTAAGAGCATCTGCTGCAAAGTCGTTGCGCATTGGTTTTCCGGCTAGCTAATCGATAAGATGCAGTGCAATTACACACACATACGACTTCAGTTCATTAAAGTTCACTGCCGAGAAACACTGCAGGCGCTGCATTGCTGACGGCGGCAGGCGAGACCAACAAAAGGACAATTTTTCCACTTGTTATCGTGGATTACCGAGTCCAACGCTTAGTTGTGGGACGGTTGCCTCTCGGCAGATGTCTGCATTCGCATAAACTCACTGCCAAGTGCTCNTTTTCCACTTGTTATCGTGGATTACCGAGTCCAACGCTTAGTTGTGGGACGGTTGCCTCTCGGCAGATGTCTGCATTCGCATAAACTCACTGCCAAGTGCTCAGTGAGACAGCTCCAACTTGGTGCCTCCATCGCAACTGGATGACGTCGAGTGTGCAGCTGTCCCATGTGGGGTTCGCAAACTGTACCAACAAATATTGCCGTCGCCGCAGCTACAGAAGGCAGACTGCAATGCACTCAAAGGTATGTTGATCAGTGAGCAATTCGCCTCTGCTCCAATTGCCATTAGTAGCTACAGTCCTAAGCTGTAAAAGGCAATGCATACCTCCCCATTCCTGTTTATTTTACCTACAATTAACAGAGGATAAATCTCAGCATACATCGGTAAAACGATTTTAAAGCAATTTTGAATGGGAGAGAAAGAAGTCAAAATACTAGGGCTGGCTGCCTACAGCAAAATACGATAGGGTGTGGGTCCACTTGCATCGCCAGAAAACCATCACGCTCGATAAACTTATGGTCGGGGAGCGCCCGATTTCGCCCCACAACCTGCGTCGAAAGTCAAACATCCAACATGTAATCTATGGTTGCACTCGTCACACGGGCGTCAGCCTCACTATCAGCCATCACACTGCAAACAGTGCTGTTATGACCACCCCCTACCGCACCAGTCAACAAATTTACACCCATCTTAGAAGGCATCTGATCACAATATCACCTAATTACCATGCAGCTCATAAGATCTGGCTTCAAAGACTAAAATGCCTAGCTAATCCTTTATGTTCATGGTGAATGCCATCTTTGAAGTGGTCTCAAATAGTCTTCCCTTACATATGAGTTAACTTACCCACTGCATCATGGTAAAAATAAAACATCACATCTAATGTAAGTTAGTTGAAATCCGCATCAAGGCATGGTGATTGGTAAGCGATTAGTCTCTGCTCCAATATCCAGTGATAGAGGGAGTCTTAAGCTATGCATAATTGATGCATATCTCCCCATTTCTGCCCATTTAACTACAATTAAAAATAGGGATGAAAATCCGGATACAATATAACTAGCAGATCAAATGCCTATAGTCGCCGCTGCAAACATAACTGCCGCCTCAACAGAAGCCGACTGACTGCCTTCTAGCTTCGATGTGAGTGCGAAGCAGCATCCTGCTAAACAATAATCAAGGTCTGCAAGCTGTGATTTGAGTATTACTGCACTCGGGAAGCTAAAATAGGACCAAGTTGGCATTGCATACCGTCTTCTCTTCACAATGACATGGAACTGATCAGCAACAATCCCCGGCTGTTGGTTCTTCTCGGTGCGCGTTCAAGACGATTCTCTTAAGCACACCGGCTTTGCGATGAGCACTGCTTTGACAAAGAGAGTGTGATAGAATGAAAGGCTGCTGCACTGCGCTTGCCTGATGCCTTGCTTTAGATTCGACTGGTGCAGAGCATGGTTGGTAAGTTTCTTTTATCGATATGCTGGGTAGCTCTTTTGCGCAACAATGATCGCTTTGTCCCATTTACTGTGTTGTACCTCGTAGGATAAAGTTCTGTGTGATAAAGTACTGTCCAGTCGCTGCCCACACACTTGATTTAACATCTGTAATAGTAAAGAGATGCCCTTGAGTGGTGAGGCTCATTTGTGAGTGGAATAGAAGACTACAAGCGGATGTTTTCACGTCACGAATGGTGGTCATCTGACCATCAGGCGATTCGCATGCGAGCTTCAAAGTAGAACTGCACTTTGGCACAATCATTTCCTGTCCAAAACCAAATGCCGTATAGAATACTATCGATGGCAACTAACTCCTCGAGCATTCATGCGCACCTTTCATTTTGGTTCCCGTGGAATTCGTGGCATCACTGCACTGCTCTCAGTGCTGATTATGCAGCAGCCTTTGCAGCAGTGCGCATAAATCGCAGAGTCGACAACAAGCAATGGTGTGAATTTAGGTTCGGCAATTCTTCTGTGTCATTCCAAAGCACTGAATAGGCAACAGAGTTAATGTAAAATCGCCTCTTCAACCACCTCGCTGAGTTTATTTGGAGTTGGTAGCGTGGGCGACGAATAAAATCTAGCGTCTATTGCAAAGTTCAGGCTAAAGAGATGTGAGTGATCGCTACAATACATTCCTACCCTTCAACTCGACAGTCGCTATTGGGGATGATGCCAGTCAGCGGTTCACTTATGTCGTTATCCAGAAAACGCTTTAGCTTCGTGGCTTGGGAATGGGTTTCTCTGGAGAACAGATGATTTCAGAGGCATTGCTGGGGTTCTTACACAATCTGCTGCTTATCGTTTGTCTGAGTAGTGACGTTATATGCATCCAAAGCCTCTGATAACTCACAAAATATCGAATTTGTAACACTCTCAAGAGGACTCTCCTTCTTTAAAATGGAAGATGAGGAGCAAAATTAGTTGTGCCGATAAGGCAAATTACGAAAGCCTCCCACGAGCTAGTGGTGGTGAGATTCAACTAATGTCTACGAGATCGTCCATTCCTCGCTGTAACATCTAGTTTTACTTCCAACTGCGTGCATGAAATCGGGAAAGTCGGATTCAATTTTCAGCGAGCGCTTGGAAGCACTTTAACAGCTCTAGACTTCTTCGGTTCCCTTCTGCTTTTGCCTTCGTTTCCTCTACTTCCAACTACTTTTCCGTCTTTGCCACCTCCACTGACCTTGCCTTCGCCTTCGCCTCCACCTCCACCTCCACCCCATACGCTTCTCCACATTCACCAACCCTTCCTCACCCTTCTTCCCATTCTTTCTGTCTTTTTTCTTCTTCATATCCTCCGTTCTTGCCATCGCCTCTGCCTTCACCCTCACCTTTTCCTCCACCTTATCCCTTGCTGTTAACAAGCTCCATTCTTCCCTCTTCTCATTCCCACCTCCTCCTTCTGCTCGTCTTTGATCTTATTTTTGTTCTATGCTATGCAATCCACTCACCTAGTCTGCCTTCACCCTCAAACAAGCACACTCCAATAAAGTGCATGCATTTGGGTGTTTCAGGTGTGCGTCCGCAGCAGTGTTCGCCTTCTACATAAGACCAAGTGTCCGTAAGCCAGAAGGAGCTGGAGGCTGTATCAGCGCTCCTCTCAACTGATTGCGCCTCTTCCCGTAAATTCGAATGCCACTCGGACGTATGAACATCAACATCCTCGAAATACTCGACTATCTGAACAGGGTATGTACCTGGCGGTAGGAAAACTAAAACAAACAAAATCACCACAGGACATTCGCAGTCTCGTCACCTTAGTGAATAAAGAGACAAACTGCAAGGTGACAACATGCGATGCTAAAATTATGTGCTTTTATGGGTTACTCGTTCTTCCCGAAAGGAGGTACTGAAACCAAATGGGAGGGATTGGAGTCCCCTTCAACTATGAGACTGCTCACGACAGGTGGTAGCCATCATTCGACTTGAGGTTGTTTAAAGGACAAACGGGTTGGGGCGTCACCACAACATGGGCAAAAGCTCGTCTTGTGGTTCGTGTTCTCACACCTCTATCACCAGACCAACGCCACCCTACTCGATCCAAGCAAGTCATTAATTTTGAAAATATTTTTGTTCATCAATTCAGTGTTTTAGAAAATGCAGTGAGCAAAGTAACAGTGCCATCAAGCACTACATAAATGATGGGCAGTGCAGCGGTGAGAATGAGAATGAAGAAGGCAAGGCCACACTTACGGAACTGCTCAGCTCCCCCTGTGTAACGAAAAGGGCCAGTAAACTGAATGGGTTCATCATTCTCTTCTTCTCCGTCTTCCTCTTCTCCCTCCTCCTCTGTGTAACAACTATCCTTAATGTCTACAATGAAAAGAGGATTCTTCTTCCTACATCACCCCGTTTATCAGTATGTTTTCACAGCCAATGCCAGACTCTACTTGGTTATTCTACTCTGTTCTTTATTAAATCCTGTGGGCAATTTAATGCCTCCTGTGTTGCTTTTTATTGCACCAGTCTTATGCGCCTATGTATGCATGGTGTTTGTTGCTCTTCATCAAAATATAACATACATTGCAGAGGACAAATAATCGTATTTCAAATGCGTTGCAGATGTTCAAAACACTTATCTGCTTTACTTTGAGCTTTTTGTTCTTCTCGGTTTATGAGAGCTGATTCAGTAGCGCTTTTTTTACAATCTTCGTATGTGATGCCAGGCTCGCTACTATACAAGCCTACAAGTAGGAAACGCGTGTCCCTTTAATCCATACATTACACTTAATTTGAAATTGATCCCTGTTCAAACATTCCAGCCTTTTTCATAGCCAATAACTTCCATAGTCTATGAAATCCAAGTGATTAGTACGTACTGTAACACGACGCGTCGCTCGCTGAAGGGCCGCCGAGATAGCTTTAGGATCAGTACAAAAGTGCAACAGCTAACCTTTGGCTATAAAAGCATTTACAACGCTGTCGGTCAATTCAGTTAAGCCGTAAGTAGATTAAATGTATTCGTGGCGAATTCCGTTTCCAAATACATCGTTTTTCTAGGTAACAGTAGGGCAAATGATTTGATAAGGAAACACACCTGATGACTTAAATCTTGCAGCATTTGACGCTGAGGAATAATTTGTGGTGAGATCACGCTATGTAAACACTATACGAATCATTTTTAAGCCGCAATCGATTAAAACATGGTAGGGTTTGGTAGGCAAACGTATTTAAAATGGGGTTTCTTTCATTTTAACTTTCCTATTACGAATTTGTTGGCCGCATAGCTCCTTTATTTGTCATTCTCATTCCTTTGCTCATGATACCTGAACACCTTTAAAGCCTAGGTCACAAAATCATACTCACATACACCCATAACAAGGAAATTCCGGCTAAGTGGATTGGTCAGCAATAGACCTGCGAGCTGTATTCTATTCAATTAATTCTGCCTAATAGGCTATTAAAAGCCCAAGTCCTTAATTGTGCTCTTCACCAGCTCAACTTTGGGAACGTTTGCTGCTTGTGTGCTACAATTCGGTTCGGTATTTAGCACAAGCGTGAACAACTTTGAAGGAATTGCAACGGCGCATAGATAATATAGCCTTGTAGCCTAGATTAATTTAGAACAGGCTTTATTGTGAGAGTGCAATAACGTTTGTTGATCTTGGGTGTAGATGAATAGAGCAGAGTTGAAGGCCGACATCAGGGTAGTCACTTCTTCACGATAAAAAACTTTCCAAATAAAACCTCAAAAGTAAGCTTCGGGAGCTAATTAAGAATTGCAAATTTATAAAAAAAACTATTGGCCAAGCAGGGTGCCTAGAAAAACTATTGAGTACAGCCTCAATTAAAATGTTTAAGTGAAAAATATTCTAATAATCTTGCCAAGGCAACATACTTGACGCTGTCAAACTAACAAAAGACCAGACGACCGCATACAAGTGTTCAAACCTAATTTTCTTAAGAAAATGACACGTGCAAAGAAGGTTGATGAATTTGGGGGTTCGTGCTGACATAAATGCATAGCATCTGCTACCGGTCAAATCATTTTACGCCTGCGCATATGACTTTTACTAAGAAATAAGTGGAACGCACTTATGCCTCGTTAGGTTAGTCAATTTTAAATTATGAATTAGCAAGGCGCGAATTGTGTCCATGCCTAAAGTAGCCAAGTTCCAAAGCGAAAGCTGTGGCTTACTCCCATTCTTTACTTTAGTTGGTTAGTTTGCCTGTCATTGATGTAATACATGCAGAATAATTGATGCAACGGCATAATTTCGTGATCTAGTTTTAAGCTACTTTTAATTACTCAGTACCACGAACTTAATATTTAGTAGTATCAAAAGTAGGCAGTACTTACAGATCTTTGGAGGACTATGAAATGAACTAAAAGAGCTAATAAGTGTGAAGAAGGAAAAAGAAAGAATAATGGAGAGTAGAGATGGTGAAGTGCGCATCGACTATGCTTTCTGCCAGGCCTTTACGGACATCAAATTTAGTAAACCGGAACAAATAGGCAGTTTAATGATGAGACTAAGCCAAAATCTAGAATCACAATTACGAAGTAATAATTTGCCAAGTTTATTTCGAATTCCTACCTTGTATACACTCAATCTTGTGTTCTACTACCCTCATCACAAGATTAGGTGGGATGGAGTGCAAAATAAAGAGGAAAGGTTTGGTCAGCGGAAAGGTGTGTACTAGTCCCCACTCAGGGTCATTTCTTTTTCCATTTGACAGCGTTTTAAGAAATCCAACGTGCTGTCTGCATCCCTGTTGTAAATGCGGAAGAGGATATTTGCTTCAATTGCAGAGTGGTCAGTGCTGAAAGTGCAAGCGTGATAGGACAGCCTGTGTTAACTTTACGACTAAGTGGTTGGAGGTACCACTACCACTCTTGGACCAGGGAAGATAGTGAAGTAGAATGCAGAGGTAATCCAGCAAAAATCCGTTAGAATTTTACAGTTACTCATCTTACTGTGACACTGGATTTGTCTTTCAACGCCCTACAATGTGCGTTGCCTTATCTTCTGATTACATTGACATTCATCCCATTCTGTCGATGAGGGTGGTAGTGATTACCTCTTTAAACCCCTAACTTTATTTTTCATGGGCACTTTACGCCAAATTGACCACCTGCTCAATGGGTATTCGTTTGGTTGTGATCTTTTAGCTCGTTCTACTCCACAGTACTCAGCGTCTCACGAAACCCTGATTATCAGGTTGGCAGTCTTAACTGGGTATTGGTGTAATGAGAGCCGGCAAAATCAAGCTCTCCATTGTTTTTTTATCAGAACAGTGCATCAGTTAATTATCACGGACGCAACCGTTGGTGGCGACATGCTTGTTAGTGCGTCTACCAAACTAAGTAAACACAGAGAAGAAAGAAAAATGAGAATGGAGGTAACTGCACTGCAAGGTGTCACAACTAAAATGACGTACTTATTAGGCATTTATTAAAATCGTGCAAAAGAATTTAAAGGACGAGTTCTGTGGCCACCATATTTGTTCCCAAAACCGTTTCTAGGAGGCGAAATTCCGAAATAACTTTCATCTTCTCCTTAGAGCCTTCGTTGCACCTAAGTCGACACATGGCAAGAGAATTAAACTGACTATGTTAACAGTTACTACATTTGCACTAAGATAAACACAACAGGTGTGGGAATATGAAAATAAGAAAAACGGTCAGCATTTGGTAGAGAACCATCACGCAATGAACAGCGCTCTCTTGACCTTGACCGCTTTATGACGACTGGGTTGCAAAAGTTTTGTGCAAAACGCGTAAAATGCGCGTGGTAAAACAAGATGGTTTGGTCAAGTCATAATTATATTAAAAAATGCAGGCATTTGCAGTGTCGACTTTGAATACCACTACATTTTTGATATGGTTCGCGCAAAGCACAGAACGTAACATCTTCTCGGATTGAAAGATATTTATTTGTTCATTTTATCCCTTTTCTAAACCTTACACTTTTGTGCCTTTTTGTGTTTCCAAGGACGGATAAGGACTTGACATTGCTAAAATGCATAATTGAAATAGCCTACTGAAATTGGAACGCTAACGCACACCATGCAATCGAGAATGTTGGGAAATTGAACTATTTTTGTCTATAAAGCTACCGCGTAAATTTCCGGCTGTGCGACATATTCAGGCAGATCTTTTACCTACTCTTCAGACTACACCGACCCAAGCCTTAGAACGATCCAGTCCAGTTTGACCGACCCAAACACTATCGGCAGCTAACTTAAAGGCACTGACTGTGGATGAGCACAGCTGCCAAGACTTTCTGTGAATAAGACTACCAGAATAAAAACGCCTTCAATGTTGAAGATGAATGCTACTGTGCAACTGTGGGAGTCTCCACCAACGCCTCCCAGCATGAGTCATTAAATACCCAATAGCAGGTGTTGATACAGCATGCATGAATGCACCATTTGCTTTGTGGGCCAAGAAAGTAGCATTTCATAGGTCGCCGTGAATTTACAACACCTATTTAAGCAAATCCTTCGTAAGTTGTGAGTGTAACTCGTTTCCGGACCCAAGATGTTGCTCCAACTCTGCCTCGTTTGTTTGGCTTTCTCCATAATGCATGGTGAATTTGCACTGGCAAAAAGTAAGATACCTGCATTTTCATGTTACACTCTAGTCAGAACACGTGTGGAACCAATCAGCAAATGAGTTAATTGATTTAATTTTTAATTCTAACAGATTAGCTGATAGTTTCCAGGTATGTACCTAGTCTAAACTTGGTAGAGTTAACCTAACTGCTTCCTTTCCTTTTCATGTCGGATTGAATTGGCACGACGGAGCAGGCTCATACGCTGCCCCAATGCCCAAGCTACTGCTCCTTTTATATGTGCTATGTGTTGTCTTTAATATGCATTTGAATTTCAACGCAATTTGTAATAAGTATTACTTGATCTGATAAGCTTGATGCCCAATCTCTGCACTTCAGTGGCCTTGAGTGGAACCAACCAAATACGTTTAAGTGATTTTTCAAGCCTTTCGGCTCAATTTTTTAAAAAAGGTGTTTTACGTTATCATCCTCCATTCAAACAGTTTATAATAACTTTTTTTCTTTATGGACCAACAGACTACACTAGAAGAAATTTACGAAGACGGAATGAATTCGCTTTATTGTGATCATGTTGTTTAGAAAACCGCAATTTTTACCGTTGTAGGTATGCATAAACCGACTTTTGAGGCATCTTACTACGAAACTGTTTCGCACATGCTCCTATTAATAGACGATCCCAAGGGTGTCAAAGGAGATTTTGGCGGTTTTGAGATCTTGATTAAATACGGAGGTCTCACATCGCAAAATCAGTGGCAGTCACTGGACAACCTCACTCGTGAAGAGCGCGAATATTATGTCGCGGGACTAGAACTGCCACTAACGTATGCAGTCACAGTGCGTGGACTAGAATTGCCCGACACTTACAGCGAGATGGCAGACCCAGTGGAAGTTACAAGAATAAATCCAGGTTTGTCGCAAATTTCACGACGTCTATTCTACTTGCATTCAAATAGTAGCCGCTGTTCGTTAATTTACCTTGATATTTAACTTTTCTGCATCCATCCTCATTCAGATGAGGACAGATGGTAATTTGTGACCCTTTAACAATAATCACGAGTGCACGCATTCCAAAATTGTGTAGCCCTCCGTGTTCCCCGAAATGTGCAACTCGATGCAATCAGCCCTCACACGGTGCACATGAGCTGGGATCTGCCAGCTCAGCCCTACGGTCGCATTCTTGACTACACCATCGTATGGGCTCTGGATTATAAGGAGCAGGGACCATTTATACATAATATAAGCCGCTTTTATGCCTTCACCCAACTAAATCCCGGGCAAACCCTTTCTGCCGCCGTCAGTGCACGTAGTAAGCCAAATGCTTCGATGAAACTTGATTACTTTGGTTCGTTCAGCAGGCGAGTAACAGTAACTACGCCGTGGTCTAAGAAAGGTAAGCTATTTACCTGTATTACCAAAGGCCTAGCCATGGTTTAAGATTAGCTAAGGTACATGGTAAGAAGCCTAGAAGGGGCTTTAGTGATGCTACCATCCAGATTACGAAGTTAAATATAAAGAGATAAATCATAAAGCAGCCACGAGTACCACATAATGCATAGTTAACAGTTAGGCAATGCACATAAATAAAGGAGGTTGTAAGGGAACTGTCTTACTTCTTAAAGAAAACAAAAGCACAACTGTCACAACAAGCAGCGGATCTACGCAGACACCTGTAATTGCCACGACCGGGGAACTCATTTCAACTTCTATGGCTACCGCAGCCCTGTTCTCTTCCATGTCTGTAGTCCTTGTGGTGAGTCCATATTAAATTCCAGTCGCTTCATTTGTGACACAAGCTCAACTTTATGTGTACAAGATCCAAGCACATTTTTCTCATTGCAGGTTTCAACAATCCATTAATTGGTTGCGATTATAATTTAGCTCCGAAGCTATTAATTGTCTTGAGCAATTCTAAAATGGCAAATGTAAATGTTTGCATTGTATCCTAATTTTTCTTATTTATTAAATGACCTGATCCCTCTAGGGTGATTCTTGGCAAAATAATCGGGACATCAAATGAATTGGTTTTCTAGCGTAATGATTGATTTGTGCAAAGGAGACCTGAATTTATAGTGTAATACTGATGATGAATGCAACCTTGGAATACCCTCTCTGTTCAACTTTTCGGTAGCTCCAATTTCGTGACTAATTTGGCAAAAGTGACAGGAACAACCTCGCTCTCTCTCACTGCATTGTGATTGTCATAATGTTGCGGAACCTTCACTTGAATATCCCTGAACAATGCTTTACATCAAAGGCGAATCGGTCACTACGGGTATGTCTGAAAAAGTCGAACGAGTGCAAAAGGAGGCTGTTGGATATAAAGATGCAAGTAGTATTTTTAGAACATTTTGCTCGTTGGCCAAGGTGAGAGTGTAATCTGGGTAGTTGAATGTACAAAATGGAGTGTTCCATGAGTGAACTGAGAGTCATCACAAAATAAACAATTATGGGCGATTAAAATGGCGATCAGCAGTTTCATTTTGCGCTGCCCAGACGCAAATGTGGACCAAAAGCCAGCAAAAAAACACGAAAATCAAAAGCAGAATCGAAAGCCAAACGAAGACAATGAGGTTTACCGCGCTAACATTCGGTAAAGCTTACGTGAATTAGCTCACCATCGGTCGGCTCAGGGGCGCAAGTAATAAGTCATGAGAGTTGTGTAAGCAACACTTCCATAATTTCACTATGGAACATGCCTGATTGTCTTAAATATATTTGCAAACGTCCGTAACTACAAATATACTTCTGTTTATTGTTCACAGGATGGTCTGTTATCATTAACAGTGCAACTATGACTGAAAGTACTGGAAGCTATCCTGTGTCGCCTTTAAACTTACCTATTAGGCAGTCTGTTACCAAGAGCGCGAACGTTGTATCCGACGCCTTCACCGATCGGCTGACTCCTACAAAATACTCGGTCCTGTATAGCAAGTAAGCACATTGCTATCCAGTTTTCAGCCTTTCGGCCACCAACTACTCGGTATGTGACTTCAACACCGGTCTATGCTGAATCATGCGCGCGTAGATAAAAGTTCATAGTTGGCACCAATTGGAGTGAGTAGATCGTCTCGCCACGAAGCGATTTACATTTAGATAGCGTCAGAAAACGTTGCGCACAGGCTTTATGAGGGATAATGGACGATGTGATCTGTGAGCAAAGTTGTGATCCTCCTATTGCCGGCAGCTACTCACATTTGCAAAGAACTTGAAGTGAAGAATAACACAACGCAGTACTTTATGACGATAGGGCTCTCAGAAACTTAGCAGTTTAGGTAACGCAACCACTCAGCTATGTAACAGAGGGACTGTACATTAGTGTGCACATTTGAGGGGCTGTCACAAATCAGTGTCGATCCCGGCCGTACTAGTTGCCTTCACACTGAACAGCACAGTAAGCACTAGGCATACGTCCAAGTAACAGCCAAAAAGTGGTAAAATTATTATTGGTTTATAATCCCTAGTAAAGAACCGCACCAGAGACGAATTTTGTTGTAGGGACGTTAACATTTACATAAAAAATTTGTGTTTTGACAGAATAAAGTGGTTCGACCGCAAGAAGTTGGCTCGATAGTAAAAATTCAAAGAAAGGCAGGCAAATGCATCAGAGTTAGTAGCCGGCTAACGCATATAGTGGTTTGAAATGTCGTGTGTTCGTGTCTTGTTGAAGCAAGAGGTGGGCGCAAGTGTGTGGTACATTTGGACATGATCAGCAGGCCTGAGATCAGGTGTCTGCCTCTATTTTCACACAAGCTGTGTAAATGTGGACGTCATGGATTACGGACGATGAGTAGTTGCATTGACAGCTGAATAAAATGAAGCACGATAATGAGAATGAATGCAGCTGGTAGTAGAAGAATAAGGTGTATCGAAGCAGCTGCCCTTCGTTTGTGTTTGTGTTTCATTTGCAGATTTTTAAGCGTACAGCCATGATGCGACTCCCATTCCACTCTCTGTGTTACAAGGGTGTATTTACGATCATCTGTCCCATTCACACGCGACATCTACTGCCAGTGGGTGCGGTCTCCTTTGGCATGACTATTTCCTGCTTGTTCCAACACTTTACACCCACTCATAGAACATGCACACGCCTTTATATTAGTCCCCATTCCCGCCACTGTACAGAAAATAGGTGTCTTCTAACGCTTAGTTCCTGGTCTTAACATGGCACTTTTATGGAACTAATGACTTTCAACCTTTCCACCTCGTTGAATTCACATTGTCTATACCTCGGGACTCATGTCTCATGTAAAAGTCTCCTTTGCCTCATACTATTGCTCTCTTTACTGGAACATCTTCAAACTCTTCCCTGACGAGGTACATGTGAGGAGGTGTGGTTGTGCTGCAAACTGTCAGTGTGAGTGTGAACTGGCGTTATGGGTGGGTCAAGGAAAGATATTTAAAAAGCGTTAAATGTACTGGCTTTTGGTGGAAGGAAATATTAGTAGCTGGAATTAGCTAGCACGGCGTCGTCAGTGGGGAATTCGGTGAAAATAGAAATTGACAAAACAGAAGAATCGTCAAAATTATGAGTTGGGTGTAGGAGGTAAACAGTACTTGATTGGTGGCGAAGTGCATTAAGAAGGGATGTTTAAGATGAAACTTTTATAAAATTTTAGCATAAATTTTGCATCTTGCACCCATCATATGCCATTCACTGTCCTAGGCGTCAAGGCTTATGGCGCACTTTAAAATTTCCGCACCTATTCGTTATATACGAGTGCACAACACTTCTTAGTTTTCTCGCAATGTGCACAACTTCAGAACAGCTTTAAAAGCACAAACCTCATATTAATCAAGTAACAGAGAGATGAGTTATTAATGCTTGAGTAGCAAGCGATTTCTGCTTCTGCTGTGGCAAAGATGTAAGAACGGTTAGATTAGCTGAGACATCAAGAAGATTGTTGCCTCAGAACATGCAAGAAGGAAAGGAAATCTAGCATGCAAGATTGCATTGCCTGTCTGTTGCTCAGTCTACCTTTATAAATTATTTTTTCGAAATTGGACCTTTTAAAGCCCAATTTTGATCATTCGTGCTCCTCTCGTTTGCAGTCAGGGTAAAAAATGTAGTGGCTGATGCTACTTCGTTGTAATTTTTCCGGCTAGTCCATTTAACATTTACCTTGCTTGGTTGGTTTATTGATAGCCCCTTAAACATTAGCTGTGCAGCCCAACTTGCAATATCAATGATATTTAGATTGCCAAATCGAGGCTGTCATAAAGCAGTTTACACTGATGATTATTTTTAGAGGAAGAGGACCATATAAAGGTGTCTAATATTACAAATTGAATAGTTCTTACAGATACTTAGTTCCTTTGAATCTAAAAAGTATTTCATTTGGATGTTACGATTATAGAACACGATAAAGTAAGAAAGGATACTAGCTCCCAACAGCCACGGAATAGCTTAAAATCTTGATAAATGCAATCAAGAAGAAAAGGATACGATTAAAGCATAAGGGTGGTCCCAGAAAGTGGAGAAAGAGGGTAGCAAAGAGATGTTTTAAAGAAGGGGGAGGGTGATTGAAAATGAACGAGGTGAAAAATGAGGTAATAGGAGAGATGAATGACGATTTTAAGTTGCGAGGTCAAAGAATTTGAGCTGATTATTGGAAATGAGACCCGAATGAGGCAAATCTATAAGCGCTGTGTGCAAAACGATATACCGAGAAACCATGAGCTCAACATGGTACTCGCCCAACAGTCACACTGGCAGACGCCTTCAAAATACCGCCTCGATCTGTGATTCTCCATCCGTTTGATAGAAAACAAGTGAGCAAAAAATCCCGTTTGGCTTCCCTTTTAAAATAAGGCAGCAGTGTCGTAGAAGGTGGGATGGTATGGGAAACTTTACGATAACAAAAGAATTCGGCATTACCTACTTCTATAACGCATGCTGTACGGTTATCCAAAAGTGCAAGTTGCAAAACAATTATTAGCAAGCAACGCGTGTTGAAAGGTAACACTCCATTCGGTTTTAGTATTCCTTGTTGATTGGTATAGCACTATCGGCTCAGAGACATTGAACTCTATCGCACTTCGAGGTGTGAGTGTGCTTAAGGAATGGGTTTGCTTTCTACCGTTTTTACTGTGCGTTAAGCTCGAGTAGGATTGTTAGCCTAATTGTACTGGGTCTTTCACGATTTCCTTCTCCATCCGACCTCCGCCACACATGCCTGCTCTTTGATATTATCACTGCACTTAATAACCTTCCCCTCATCAACGTAATTACCCTCTTTTATCAGCTCGATAGGCTCAGTCGGTGGGTGAAGGCGGAGAGCGGAGGCCAGGACGGTGGTGAATGGCGGTGAAGATGCATTGCGGTGGGGCACGTAAAGGGCAGCATCGTGATGGATTTCACCTCAAGCCTTGAAGTCCGAGTCGTTGCCACGAGCAACACTCAAGGTCACCTGCTCTTCACCGTCCCTGGCATGATTAACCTAATCCCGACTCCAATACCTGTTACAGGTCAGGTTCCCTTCACTCAATTTCTTTCCCACTTTTTGTTCCCCTACCGAAAGTCGATGACGGTATTATTGCTTCGGTTAGCAGTATTCGTGCAATCCTGGCTGACAACGCCTGCAACAACCTCCACAATCAGTGTCCACCTTGGTACCGATTCCTCTGCTCATCATGCTGACAACTTCATGACTTGCTTTGCCTCCTATACGACTCCGTTTGCTTCAGTTCGTGCTCCTTTACTTCTGCTTCCCCAAACACCTCCTCCCTGAACAAATTACTCTTCTCCGAAATTGCATCATCAGATGCAAATGTTTTTACCCCTTCACAAATCATCAGCTTTACATTCTCACCTGCACTAACATTGTAGCAGAACATCCAATTGATGCACTGATCAGCGTTTCTAGGCTGTTGAGGGGATGAACATGTTTTACCATTGCATTTAACTGTGACATGCAGAAGGTCTGCGATTTTGACTCCAACTCCCACGCGACTCCTCTAGCACTGCTGTTACGAGCGCATTTTTTGTTGCACGATACCCCTGTCCATATTTCTACAATCACATCAATACCTTTCATCAACTCGCAAGAACGCCGTGGCGAGGGAGCCAAACGATAGCGGCGAAGTGGTCTGTAGTTTGAAAGAAAAATCGGCTCCGTCTCTCGCACAAGGCCACATAAGGCAAGCAATGTGTCCTTTTTCTCATAATCGTTGTTTATTTTTGTCAAATCTGACGACATCTTGAAGAAGAGGTGCCTTGACTTGATCTCTGTAATTAAGCGCATTAACTTTACCCTCTCGGTTCTCCCACTTCAGTTCGGCCCAATTCGGACAGCAAAACTTGCTGCTTGGAGGCAAATGCTCTATCCCCAACGCCGCTTTCCATCATTACTGCTAAGAAGGAAACAGAAGCAGGCCTTTATTGGATCGGCTTTGAGTCAATCCGTTAAATTAGGCGATTAGTATAATCATAGCTGCTGTAAATATAGAGTAGCGGGCCACAAACCTGATTCCAATCGGGTAATGCTGCAGTCACCAAATTAGTACAAGCGAAAAATCAGATGTGCAAGAATTACAACTACTGACGCTACGTAGCTTTGTTTTCAGCATGATAAAATTAGAATGAGTCAATTTTATAATGTAGAACAATTGCAGCTTTTAAGTGTACCTCTGTGAACTTTACAGAGCTGCATGCGACAAACAGTTTAGCAGCGAAACCCATATAAACCCTGCAGTTACTTCACTCAGCTACGCTTGCTATTAGTTGGCAAATAAAACTAGTATATGCTGAATTCGATTTATTGAAACAAGCCATTGGATTATTTTAACTTTTAGAGGCCTCAGGAATACACGTGTTTTTTAAATGCCCGTTGATCCGATTGAAAGAAACAATTAATGCATTATACCCTACAATTGTGCTTGCCAATATACCTGCGCGTTTAAGATCCAATAATCATGACTCGACGAACAGACTGGAGCAAGCGACTGGATTTTTACTTGACTAAAGGTAAGCATCCAACAGTTGGAGTGAAGATAAGAAGGGAGAAACATGCAGGAACCACTTTGTAGACATAATTCCATCATTTATTTGCTGGATCCACAATGCAAGGCGTAGGGCCAAATTCCATGTTTTACATCAACAATAAGTAATCGCGTTGTGAAGAGAAAAAGGACAAAAAAATCAATTGGCTCTAACTGTAAACCAACGAAATTAAGGTAAACGTATGTTTCGAGGGTTAACAGAAATGTTTAGAGAAACGGAAAGAAATTCGTCAAACCAACGCGATCTGCAAATTATTTATCAAAACACTCTTGAAAGCTTTAGGTTGCTTGCACATTGCTCGACACCAATAGGAAAAAATCGTTTACCATGAAAATTCTGCAATGCCTTTGCCCTATTTAACTCATTAATTTGTGTGTATTAATTTTGAACCAGTAATTTGTTAGCACTGCATTTAAATGGGTATAAGCCACACTTTCGATCAAATTGCAAGTGGTATACTTAATTGCGCAATGAAAATGCATCAGACGAAATAGAGGTACACACTTGGGCTGAGTCCAATTTATTTTAAATGCGTGGTTTCTGAGGCAGTATGTGTAGGTCGAAGTAGTAAATCCAAACGCTAAGCTAAAATTAAAAAAAAACAACAAAAACTTATTCATAGGCTGCTAGTGTAGAGTCCTGAGACTTCCCTTAAGGTAAAAGAAGGCATAGTACTAGGGCTAATGGCACGGCCCAAAGGCCGGCCAACCAGCTAGTACAATACGGCCACCCAAGTCATCGAAACTGGCAGTTCGACCAAACAAAGTATACAGCCCCTCTCTTTTTTCGAGCGTCGTCCCCGACGCTCCCCACGGTCAGCCTCCCATGTCAGCTATCATAACGTAATCAGTACTGAGAGAAGCACCCACGAGCCAATCGTACAAGTCATCGAGATTCGAGCGCATGCGTTCTTGTAGTGCCATCAATTCCGCGTAGCACTCAGTGCAGCAAAGGCGCATTTCTTAGTCCTCCTCTCCCACTATAATGAGGCCCAATAAAAGATGGGAGTACGACTCCAAGTTTTTGAATGGGTCGAGACACACAAAACACACATCGTGATTTCAGGCTTTTTTGATGCCATAGAAGAAACGCGAGAGTATCGTAGAACCCTGAGCAAATGGGGCGATCAGGCCTTATAGGAACTAAATGCATGCGGCCCAAGTATGCAAAGCATAAAACGATGCTATCGAATGGCGTCCTGCGTATTCAACATCTGTAGATACGCATTTTGCCGAAGATAGGCAATTTATTCAAGAACAGGATAGAGAGCTTACGGAGAATGCTTGACCACAACGTCGCTGGTCCCTCTTAGCAGTTCCACCGGACATGGAGTTCACGGCTAGTGCCGCTTCAGTTGTTAATAGCTTCCTTGCAGAACACGAAGGCGAGAGAGATGCCAGAGATGAACGTCGATATAGAGCAGTATAAAATCCATCAAAGTCGGGTCCGCTTTCCGCTGCCACAAATTTAGCGGCCCGATAATTCCCTTAAGGTAAAAGAAGGAATAGTACTAGAGCGGAACATACATACACATATATATATATATNCAAAGTCGGGTCCGCTTTCCGCTGCCACAAATTTAGCGGCCCGATAATTCCCTTAAGGTAAAAGAAGGAATAGTACTAGAGCGGAACATACATACACATATATATATATATATATATATTCTGGGAACAGAGGACTTGGGGGCTGTTGGCACGGCCCCAAGGCCGGCCAACTGGCTAGTACAACATGGCCACCTAAGTGACCAAAACCGGCAGTTTGAGCAAACAAAGCATTGCAGCTAGCTCCACCATTTTAAGTACCAAGTGTTAACTTTCTTTCGAGTGGGTGCCATTGCCAAATGCTTAATGTTACGAAGTGAGCCCCATCGTATTTACCTCATAGAGTTATAGGCTTCAAGCATTCGGTATTAAATGGAAGAGCGGAAGTCACAGTGTATCAGCAACTGATAAGAGTTCGACTTTCTTTGTTACCACACCCAATTAGCGATTGGTAAACCAATTTGGTGGAAACATGAGTTAATCATACGAATCCGAGTACATCCAGAGGAACCAAAGAGCCGCCGAGTTAGACGTCTCCGCGTAGTTCAATTAAAGAACGAGGCAGCATAATATTATTTGCTGTTAAAAGAGGTTGCCTTGAAGCGCACTTCCATGCATCAAATTTGCATGCAACAGTGTAGGTGGGGAAGGCTGGGCCAGACCGATTCACCGATTGTAGCATTAAATGGGCGAAACTTTGACAAGTGGGGCGTGTATACTAGTGTCCACTGCCAAGAGTACTTGCGCTTTTGACTTCACCGTGATCACCATTTACGCATTTGTAGTGCACAAAATTGTCTTTTTCCTTATTTGACACCGTAACAGGCATACACAGCTCAGCAAAGTCGCAAGCGAAGCCGATTTATGGGTGCTCCATAGCGTAACTTGTAAGCCAAAATTTCCTCAACACAAAAATTGTGCGTACAGTTGAGCATTGCGGACGTCTTTGAGAGTTCCGCTTTTATAAGTCGAGAAGAAACCCAGAACTACCTGCTTCTGATTCCATTACACTTTGACTTCTGAACTATTTACTTTTGCTTTGGGTTGTTTATGGTTGTCATTTAGCCCTTCAATGCCTAAAGGTGGAAATGGCAGAAAAATGTAGAAAACCACAGGAAGGGAAGTAGTTTCTACCTCCATCCCATCCTAAACTTCGATCTTAGGTATCCTTGCTGATGGCTGAAAGCCATCAATCATAGCCACAAAGTTAAAAGCGACATCAATGCGCATCCCTATTTTATCCCAAATGATGATAGCGCAACCCTATCAAATGCCAAATACCGCGTCCAGCAGTAGCAGGTTCTACATCACATTTAACTACCAGTCAGAACGGTTGCCTGCACATTCAGATCATACATCACTGTCGCAAACAAATTAAGGGACTTGCTGAAATCACATTCATTTAAGTAATATTACGCCCCCTACACATTAGTGATTTGCATCGACTCGCCCACCAGTACCACCTTGCAAACACCACCCTTACCCCACCTCATGCTACGCACCAACTCTTCTCCCATACACAGTGCCCGATGAAAGAGGCACCAGCACCAGCAAACCCACGCATGCGACTAGTGTGCAGAAACCAAGACCCTTCAGCAGAGATTCTGTCATGGTTCTGTAATACTTTGTTTGAACTGCCGATTTCGGTCACTTGGGTGGCCATTTTTGTACTAGCCGGTTGGCCTGCCTTTGGGCCGTGCCAACAGCCCCCAAGCCCTCTGTTTCCAGAATATATATATTCTGCCCCAGTACTATGCCTTCTTTTACCTTAAAGGGAGTCTCGGGACGCTACAGTTCATTTGCACCCTTCAACTAACTGGTCACTGAAAAAATAATTTTACCACTACTACAATGACGAAAATTACTAAGGACATGGATTGCAACAAAAAATAGCAGCTTCAATTTCACCTATTAAGCAATATCAGGTCACCTTGCTTTGCAACACTCCATAATGCTCCCAGATAGTGGAGAATAGGAGGCATTAAAGACTGCCGCACAGTTAATGCGATACAGAACCCCTGCTGCTGCCAATGAGATCATGTGAATCAAAGCAGAAGCGTACAACGGAGGCAGAGCAAATTAAGGTGAATAACCAAATCTACTCTGCTTGTCATAACGCTGACAATGCAGAAATTGCACCAATGCAGGCGGGAAATACAGGCAGGTGGACAAGAAACTTAAACTCAACACTTCGAAAATTCAGCTAGTCATCACCAACACTACCAAATCACTTGCACAACGTACATGCTCGAGTTATAACTAGCAAGTTTAACTGAAATTCTGCACCACAAAACTTCCAGAGATGAGAGCGGTACAGAGCACACTTAAGGACACTTGGATCAGCTCTACAAGCCTACACAAATCACAACAGGGGTTGATTTCTTCTACAACCTAATCGATCATTATATTCATGCAATTACGAGAAACCGCAGTTCTTGTCCATAAAAGTGAACGCAGGCACGTGAGAATTCGCCTAACCTACGGCTATCATGCCAATTAAAGAAAGTAAAATCGTGTCCACGTTCATCGCAATTTCGAGGAGGTGAACTCAAAGTCAACCCAGATAGGGTAGCCCTGATTGTTTAAATGATATCTTCCAGGAGACCACTCCTTGCCTATGCAGAGGTCAGTGATTGATAAGTGGGGTATACATCATCGGTCTCCAGCTCCTTGAAGTAAACATCCACGTTCGATGCAGCTGACCCCACATTTCACAAAACGATGAGAACAAATTGCTTTAGCACAGTCACTAGCCCTATTTGCCAACAGACACGACACGTCTTCGTAGTTCTTCAGCCAATGTGAATGATTGTTTGGAGAACAATTAGAAATAACACAAAATAATTCTAGGATATAACTTGTTTCCCATTTTTAGTCATGTAGACATGCAAAATATAGACAGCTGCATAGGTTGAGGTCAAGCGTCACGTTCGATGTTCAATGTAATAAGCAAAATAGTGAGAAGAGTTACACATCCTTCCAGCGAAATTGCTACCTGAAAAAGGGATAAGATTACCTGTGTAACTGACAGCTTAATTGGAGCGCTGAAAAGTTGGCATCGAAAAAGTAGAGCATGCCACTAAGAGGCACCTCATAGAAAAGGAGACAACCTTGAAAGGCGTTGAGTTAGGAGTACAGCAGTAAACAGCGGATTCACTTACCATATCAAAGAAGTAGACGGCTTTGCCATACGTACAGTTCATCAAATGAGCGTGAGGAGGTGCTACTGGTAGGCCTTGCATTTTGCCAAGCAGAAAGGGATGAAAGATACACAAATGAGAAGCTAAAGCTACTTAAATGGATGTAAGCAAGAAGCGAGTAAGCACAGAAAGCCTGTTCAATTTGCGCAACACGAACCCTGTCAGGGCGCTATGCGGTCGTCCAGCGCCTTCAAACGCTCCACCCCAACTTTCCTCAAAAGCGATGCATGTCTACCACCTCCAGAGGGTGGTATTAATGCGTTGGAGTGTGCCGGAGAAACTTTGTAATCCGTTTAAACTCCAAGTCCTAATCGAGAAGCTAACAGAACATTTGGAAAAGTCGTCGTTAAGCCTCAAATGTTAGATTGATAGAAAAGGGTCAGCAAACGAACCCTGGTTTGATTCTTCAGTTTACCATGGTGCTCATCAAAAGGGGTAACGTTGGAGTCGCCAGTATTTGTAAGGAACCAAATCGCCTCCAGCTTTAATGGACTGTCTACCACTTGACACTTGATTTTAGCACCCTTAGCCCAATGGCTTGCAGAACGAGCGCATAAAAGTGCGTCGTGTCGCCCATCGAACGACTCTTGCCCAGCCCTCCCATCGACCCTTACGAAGCCAGCTGATTAGAGAGAACGCTCGGAACACCATAAACCTCCTAAACCTGCAATCCCACCGCCTTTTCCGTAGGCATATTACCAGCATCAAGCCAAAAAATGCCACAGACTGAGATGTCCGCTCGATTGTTATCGCAGGAGCTCGGAGTTGTGAATAATCAAGAGCGACCTCAGACCTCAGCATGCCGCCGATCATTGAGGCGCTATCGAAAAAAGAATGAATAAGTCCTTCAGATTTCTACTTTGGGGGGTTATGACCGCTAAGTTTGGAGAGCTGTCGTTAGATAATCACACCCATTTGTTTAGCATAAAGTTAAAGAAACTAACTACCTAAAGGCACGAACACTACCAGCCTAAGCAACAAAATCTTCGCCGACTTTTGGCAGAGGAAGAGGAAATAAGGAAGGAAGTGAAGGCAAACTAACTTGTAACAAGAGTTGGAGTCGGGACCAAGTTGATCATGTCGGGGACGGTGGAGGGTGGGAGATCCTGAGCGTCGCTCCCGACATTGTCTCGGTCTTCTAGGTTCAAAGTGAAATCCATCACGGCATTTCCCTTCACTTCCCACCTGTAATGCATCTCCACCGCCTTTCACTGTCGATCTGGCACCAGCTCTCCGCTTTCACCCACCGACTGAGGCTATCGAGCTGACAAAAGAAAGTACTTGAGTGAATGAGAGGAAGATTAAGAGCAGTGATAATACCAAAGGGCAGGCATGCGTGACCCCTACTGACATGCGAAACACGTAAGAGTCAGAAGGCAATCACGAAAGACCCGGTACAGTTAAATTAGCGATCCCACTCCGGCTTGAAGAACTTTAGAGAAAAGCGAACCCATTCCTTAAGCACACAAACTATGCTGTGTGATTAAGGGTTCAATGCCTCTAGACTCCTTGCACGTTTCGTCCTTTATCGATAGTGCTACACTAATTAACAAGGGATTCTAAAAACAGGTTGGATTTGATTCATCAACGTGCGTTACTTGGAGACCGCCAAACAAACAGGATCAGTAGGTTGCCTACAGTGACAGCTAGAAAGTGAGCTATTGTCAAACATATTAAGAATGCATTATCTAAAACATTTCAAATGCAGTTATTCTGGACGATGAACGAGCAAGAGCAAACTACAGATAGCAAGTAATGGAAAACAATGGAGCATGCAAATGACAACATGACGCTCACACATAGCGACCTAAAAATAATCAAACATTAGAAATCGTTATTTTGAAACCGTTATGAACCGCGCGTAAGAATACTTATAAATACATGTCCAAGAGTGGAAAAGGAAAACGAGTGTGGCAGCATGTAAACGGATTAATCGCAGAAGTCGACGCTACCGTAGTCGAATCCCAGACGGTGGTGAGTGCATCCCTAGTGATTAACTGTTGAACGTCGTTGGAAGAAAAACTTTAGCTGGGGATCAATTGAGAATCAGGTTGTAGATTAACGAAAGCATTTCACTACCCCTTACCCGAGCCTCCGGTTCGTGTTGCAGTCCTACAGAGGACGAAGTTGTCACGAATATGCCTTCCGTGTGTTAACCGTGAAGACGACGGAGGAAATGATGCCACTTCAAGCATTCGCAGTCGATGAAACATAAAGCCGATATCATTCTCTCTCCGACCTCTAGATGATGAAATAAAATGATAATGATTCCTCGTCAAAAGAAATTACCTATGATTAAATAGAACATAATAACACGTAAAAACTAGTCAGCACCATCATGCTCAATAAATGCCTCTTCCGGGGACTAAATGATCCTAAAAGGCAGCTTGACATAACCCGAAATGATTTAGAAGTCTGTCTTAGACTAGTAGACAGACTGCTTGCAAAATAAACCAATAAATCTCAACTTCTGGGAAAGACACACCCACCACGGTAAGGAATGAACTACCAGGAGCCTTGATATTGACAGTGAGGTGGTGCTGTGTCACATCCACGTCTTTCTACCAAATGTATCCTTGGAAGCACTCGACTAATTCGTTGAATAACGAAGCCGCAGTTCGCACCCATGCGTTCGTCTAGACTGGAGGTCATCAATACTAGAGAAAAAATGACTACCGTGGAGCAGATGTTCAGGCTTCCTGAAGACACCAATACCAGCACCACAGAGCTGACAATTTTAACCGCTGTTCAAAAACTAACGGGGGCAATTATCCCCGCAGCACAAACATTCTCTACAGCCTTGCAAACTTAGCCAAGGTGAGAAACAACATTACACTCGTTAATAAGGACAAACTCAGACGAGGTAATCGAATCTTGTCAAACAATGGAAGCGCTGCGGGAAAAAACAATACAACGGATGCTCACCATGCATGGGACACAAACATGTGATTGCTAAATAAGACATAGACAGACGCCTAAGAGGTGTCTTATCTACAAAACTGGTACTGAAACAACCAAATTGTAACAATGAATTGTGTCTTTCCTCACAATTTCTACAGCTTACCCATTGCAAGCCTACAATTCTAATTTATCAGAACTGCTATATTTAGCTGCAGTATTTGGACGGCATGAGTTTGCGTGTACGATTTTAATTTGAAGCACATCAACTTGAGTAAGATGTCAAATTGTGTAGGTGTTATTTATTGCAAACATCGGTAAAATGATTTTAAAGCAATTTTGAATGGGAGAGAAGGAAGGCAAAATACTAGGGCTGGCTGCCTACACCAACATACGATAGGGTGTGGGTCCACTTGCATCGCCAGAAAACCATCACGCTTGGTCAAATTATAGTCGTGGAGCGCCCGATTTCTCCCCACAGCCTGCGTCGAAAGTCAAACATCCAACATGTAATCCATGGTTGCACTCGTCACACGGGCGTCAGCCTCACTATCAGCCATCATGCAGTAACCCGTACTGTTATGACCACCCCCTACCGCACCAGTCAACAAATTTTCACCCATCTTAAAAGACGTCTGATAGCAATATAGCCTAATTACCATGCAGCTTATAAGATCTGGCTGTAGCGTCCCGAGGCTCCCTTTAAGGCAAAAGAAGGCATAGTACTGGGGGTAGAATGCATGTATTCTGGAAACAGAGGGCTTGGGGGTTGTTGGCACGGCCCAAAGGCCGATCAACCGGCTCAGTACAATATGGCCACCCAAGTCACCGAAACCGGCAGTTCAAACAAACAAAGTATTACACTGGCTTCGAAGACTGAACGTATTTAGCTAATCCTTTATGTCTATTGTGAATGCCATCTTTGAAGTGGTCTCAAATAGTCTTCCCTTACATATGATTTAACTTACCCACCGCATCATGGTAAAATTGAACAGCACCTATAAGGTAAATTAGTTGAAATCCGCATCGAGGCATGGTGATTGGTAAGCGATTAGTCTCTGCTCCAATATCCAGTGACAGAGGGAGTCTTAAGCTATGCATAATTGATGCATATCTCCCCATTTCTGCCCATTTAACTACAATTAAAAATAGGGATGAAAATCCGGATACAATATAACTAGCAGATCAAATGCCTATAGTCGCCGCTGCAAACATAACTGCCGCCTCAACAGAAGCCGACTGACTGCCTTCTAGCTTCGATGTGAGTGCGAAGCAGCATCCTGCTAAACAATAATCAAGGTCTGCAAGCTCTGATTTGAGCATTACTTTAGTCGAGTAGCTGAATTAGGACCAAGTTGGCATTGTATACCGTCTTCTCTTCACAATGACATGGAACTGATCAGCAACAATCCCCGGCTGTTGGTTCTTCTCGGTGCGCGTTCAAGACGATTCTCTTAAGCACACCGGCTTTGCGATGAGCACTGCTTTGACAAAGAGAGTGTGATAGAATGAAAGGCTGCTGCACTGCGCTTGCCTGATGCCTTGCTTTAGAATCGACTGGTGCAGAGCATGGTTGGTAAGTTTCTTTTATCGATATGCTGGGTAGCTCTTTTGCGCAACAATGATCGCTTTGTCCCATTTACTGTGTTGTACCTCGTAGGATAAAGTTCTGTGTGATAAAGTACTGTCCAGTCGCTGCCCACACACTTGATTTAACATCTGTAATAGTAAAGAGATGCCCTTGAGTGGTGAGGCTCATTTGTGAGTGGAATAGAAGACTACAAGCGGATGTTTTCACGTCACGAATGGTGGTCATCTGACCATCAGGCGATTCGCATGCGAGCTTCAAAGTAAACTGCACTTTGGCACAATCATTTTCTGTCCAAAACCAAATGCTGCGTAGCAAAGATTCTCCTCCTCGGGCTATTTCGAGCTCTGCAGTAGCGATGAGCTTGCACTCACGCTCGGTCATAATCCTGACATGGTGGTGCATCAAACCTCGGCCCATTTGATCGAAACGTAGAGTAGTGTAAGGAAGTGCATATTCCCTGTAGCTGTGATTGTATGCGTCGCACCGTCGGCGGAGTAATAATACGACTCTAGTGCTATGACTAAAGGTATACAACAGGAGTGCTATTTGGATGGCTGCGCGCACCGCTAGAGTGTTGCAATCTCAAGTATGTCCTGGCCCATCTTTTCATGATCGGTTTTGTGCTTGAACGGAGCCTTAGTAAAAAGCAATAAGAGCTCCTCAGGCCATATGTACAGTTTGTTGTAGTAGGTATGATGGTGGACCTTTAGACATGGCCCATTGTGAGGAGAATAAAGTGCAAGGCGAATCATTAACAGCGGAGGCAGACTTGCACATATCAACAGCATTATCTATCACTGCATCCGCGTTGTACTCTTCCTCCTTCAAGCAATTGTTGCCATTACTAACGAGGTGTTTAATTTGGCACTAAAGAGTGAACGAATGAATGAATGAATGAATGAATGAATGATGAATGAATGAAGGGATGATTGCATAGGCTGCAATTGATGGAATTGATGAGGGCAAACCGTGAGGAGGACGCCGCCTGGCTCATGGTTGACGGAGGGTTTTGTGCATCCAATTCGATTTTGCGTACATCATTTTGTTTGGCATTGGGGGCGCAACACAGAGAGCTCAATTTAAGACCTCCGTTTAAGCAAGTGTCTCGATATTGCTTTACGGGCAGCATCCGCCCCATTGAAATTGTTGGCAGAATCATGACGCGCATTCAATTGACAGTCCGCATTTTATCTGTCTATGCTCCTTTTCACGATGGTCAGTTCCGTTGCTGGGCTATTCATGCGCACATTTTATTTTGGTTCCAGTGGAATTCGTGGCATCACTGCACTGCTCTCAGTGCTGATAATGCAGCAGCCTTTACAGCAGTACGCATACAACGCCAAGTCGACAACAAGCAATGTTGTGAAAGTAAATGTCGACGTTTCTTCTGCTTTATTCCAAAGCACTATATAGGCAACGGAATTAGTGTGAAATAGCCTCTTCATTCACCTCTCTGCCTCCATTTGGAATCGGTAGCCTAGGTGAAAAATGAAATCCGGCTTCTATTGCGAAGTTCAGGATAAAAAGAGGTGAGCGGTCGCTACAATACATTCCTATCCTTCAACTCGACATTCGCGATTGGGAGTGATGTCAGTCATAGATGCATTTATGCCGTTATCCAGGGAACGCTTTAGCCCCATTGCCTAAGAATGGGTTCTTCTGCAGAGCAGATGATTTCAGAGCCATTGCTGCTGCTTATCGTTTGTCTGAGTAGAGACATTATATACATCCAAAGCCACTGATAACTCACAAAATATCGAATGTGATTCACACTCAAAAGGACTCTCTTGTCTTCAAAAATGGAAGATGGGAGGTAAACCTAATTGAAGCTGATAAGACAAATTCCGAAAGCCTCTCACAAGCTAATGTTGGTGTGATTCAACCAATGTCTACGAGAACTTCCATTCCTCACTGTAACATCTAGATTCTCTTCCAACCACGAGCATAGAGTTGGAGAAGTCGGGTGCGATTCTTGGCATGCGCTTGGAGGCTCTTTAACCATCCTGGACTTCTTCTTTTTGTTTCAGCCTTTGTGTCCGTTTACTCTGCCTCTACCACCTTCGCTTCCACACCCATGCCATTCTCTTCAAGGTCAACTTTGCACATGATGTGAAGTAGTGCCAATTTTCTCCTACGAAACTTGTGCAAATGTATTAGGTGCTGTCTATGGTAAAGTTCCAAATTATATGCCTTCACATTTCATGCTTTATGCCTTACTACATTCGAAGCCAAAAATTGCTAACAATCAGCTAATCATCCACCAGAGATGCCACACAACGGAATGACTTCAAGCAAACTGTGTTTATGCTTGTGCGAATAGTCATCTTATGCGTCATTTAGGTTGAAGCAGATAGTGAATGAGTGTAGGGGAGGATAAGGAGGTGCGTTGATCCTTTTCAACACCTTCAATGGGAGATCTGCTGGCATTTAGCTGCGACTGGTATTTTTGCGTGGAATAATCTGCCATACATGTCCTACACACAGCTGCTGAATTCGTTCCCTGTTTTTTTTCAATCCATGACATCGTGTCAGCTAGAAATGCAATTTGATGTGCTTTGTGAACCCATGGCTAACCAGCTCTCTTTTGCTTTGTTCCCTTCCTTACTTTTCCTTCTTATTCTGATCTGATCTCATTTGATTTGATCTGTCCTACCTTGCCATAGATACGAGTAGCATGTTAATAGTCTTACGAAACCAACTTGAGTGTAGTAAATATGGGTATATTATTAAAGTAATTTCTTCTCTTGAGCCCATTTTAGCCATTCCACTGAGTACGTTTTGTGTAGACAGCTCTACCAACTCTGCACTCCACCACAACGTCGATGCCAATGGTAAACTCTATGGTAGAGTCACCGATTTTCACCATCCTTTTAAGGGGAAATACCGGTTCGGCCAACTTAAACACCATGCAGGGAACTATCCAATCCAACTTTGCATTGTGTGAAGGGCAGTCGCAAGTGTAACACTGTAGGCTGGCATGCTACGTTAGCATTGCTGACCGTGATGGCGAAAATGTGAGGTGCAATGTGAATAGACGAGAAACCATCCAACCACCATCGCAAAGCCACGAGACTCTAATCGATGTTTCCACACGGTTGCCTGAAGGTTATGGACTTCGCTCGCTTTCATAATCTGCACAATTGGACTGTCGTGATGAGCCACATCTTGCAGTTGATCAAACGTACCACTATCTTCATTCATCGCCTTATTTCGGACCCCAGATTATCTCTTCTCTTCATTCGGATCGTCCTTATTTTCATTTATTTAGTTTGTTGGATAATTCTGCGTACTTCTACAACACCTACTCCAATCCTTCATCCGCCTCTACATAGGGAATCGTTAGCGTACTCAGAAGAACTCAACCTTTGTAGGGGTGAGTTGTTAACAATTCTGTTATGAGTTACCCGATATATGGGGTAGTTAATTAATTGCTCAAGTAAAGTTAAGTCTTAAATACTTGCCCACAGACAGTTAGCACGGACCTCTTAATCCGGTCGTCAGTATATGTTTGGCGCGAATGCAGTACCTTTTATGCAGTGTCTCAGGCGTCTTTGATGACTGCACATGAGGAGTGAGCATGCAGGTGAGTTCATCAGACGGATTAAAAGTCGTGTAGATGGTTTGCAACCTTGTTGTCAGGCGCTGGCTTTAGTCACAATTGCAACATGTTAAATGTGACGACTACTCAATGGAGACCTTGATAGTGTCTCCTCCGTATGGACAAGAAGGTGGCAATACTTGCCACCTTGATGAGGAGAGCTAGCGACTTGCACTTTTGTGTGATATGCACAAAAGAAGGAAAGCAGATGACGCAGGCGACGCAGGTGTTTTCCATTACGCTTAAGGTACTGCATAGAAATGAATACGTGTGTGACTCTTCAAATGCATTGCTGTGCTTCAGCAGCTTAGACGCAGTAAACAGCAAGAAATCATTCAATGATAAGATGATCACTTCACAAGAAGCGGCACACGAGCAGTATGGATGTGGAGAAGATGTGTAAAAGTAAGGCTTGTTACGAATAGACGACATGTTGTGTGCCGCATGTCGTAATTACCAGTTCTACGGCAAGTGGTTCCCACCTGATTTACCAAGTAGAGTCGACATTGGCCAGGAAAACAGACTGATGAACAGGATGAAGTGGAACGAAGAATCCTCTTCCCATTATTGACATTAAGGATATTTGTTACAAAGAGGAGGACTGAGAAGAGGAAGACAAAGAAGAAGAGAATGATGTACCCATTCAGTTTACTGGCCCTTTTTGTTACACAGAAGGAGCTGAGCAGTTCCGTAAGTGTGGCCTTGCCTTCTTTATTCTCATTTTCACCGCTGCACTGCCCATCATTTATGTAGTGCTTGATGGCACTGCTACTTTGCTCACTGCATTTGCTAAGGCACTGAATTGATGAGCAAACAGATTTTCGCATTTCAAGGCGTGCGTGGATCGAGTAGGGTGACGTTGGTCTGGTGATAGAGGTGTGAGAACACAAACCACAAGACGAGCTTTTGCACATGTTGTAGTGATGCCCCAACCCGTTTGTCCTTCGGATACCCTCAAGTCGAATGATGACTGTCATTAAGTCGTGAGCAGTCTCATCGCTGAAGAGGACTCCAATCCCTCCCTTTTGGTTTCAGTAACTCCTTTTGGTAAAGATGAGTAACCTGTGAACGTACACAATTTCAGTACCGCTTGCTGTCACCTTGTAGTGTGTCTTTTTATTCACCAAGATGACGAGGCTGCAAATGTCCTGTGGTGCTTTCGTTTGTTTTAGTTTTCTTACCTCCTGAAACATACCCTGTTCAGATAGCAGGGTATTTTGAGGATGTTGAAGTTTATTCGTCCGAGTGGCATCCTGATTCAAGGAAAAGGACGCAGTTAGATGAGAGGAGCACTGGTACAACCTCTGATTCTTTCTGGCTTGCAGACACTTGGTCTTGTGTAGGAGGAAACCGCTCATGTAGACGCAAACCTAAAACACCCAAATGCATGCACTTTATTCGAGTGTGTGTTTGAGGGTAAAGGCAGACTTGGTGAGTAGAAATCAAGAGAGGTAAACAATGGAGAGGAGGTGAAACTCAGCATTACCGAAGGTGATAGCATAACATGGAACAAAAATAAGATAAAAATGAGCAGAAGAGGGAAGGGCAGGGGAGAAGGAGGGAGAAAGTGTGAATGAGAAGAAGGAAGGAGGGAGGTTATTAATAGCAAAGGATAAGGTGGAGGAAACAGTGAGGATGGAGTCAGAGGCGACGGCAAAGACGGAGGGGATAGAGAAGAAAAAAGACAGAAAGAATGGAAAGAAGGGTGAGGAAGGGTTTGTAAATGTGGGGAAGCGTATGGGGTGGAGGTGGAGGCGGAGGTGAGGCCAGTAGAGATAGCGAAGACGGAAGAGAAGTCGGAAGCAGAGGAAACGAAGAAGTCTAGAATGGCTAAAGTGCTTCCAAGCGCTCTCAAAGAATCGCATTCGACTTCCGCGACTTCATGTACGCAGTCGGAAGTATAACTAGATGTTACAGTGAGGAATGGAAGATCTCGTTGACATTAGTTGAATCTCACCACCACTAGCTCGTGGGAGGTTTTTGGAATTCGTCTTATCAGCTTTAACCAAGTCTTCTTTTAATCTTCTATTCCTAGACAAGAGAGTCTTTTTGAGAGTCATACACTATGGCAGATTTTTGTCTGCGCGCCTTTCTTTTACCGAGTAAAAGTTTAGCGTCAACAAGACAAACTGTTCCTTTGTGATCTGCATCGCATGCATTTGAAAATCAAGATTGCATTAAGTCACACTAGGGTCGATAAATCTCTCTCTATGCTTTCCTGTGAGCAATAAACATCAGAACATTTGTAACCATTTGGGTAAATAATTCCTATCTTAACAAGTTGATCATGTGTACGTGGCATTACCATTCGGTTAGAATAAATGAGAACAGGGCAATTTTAAAACAACACGAGATACACAATCGAATTTCAGACCACTACCTTAAATTACTAACCTTTCGCACGGCTTATATGCCGTTCTTCATCCTGCCTCCAGTGTCAGATGCCGATTTTTTGTGTTCTCTGCGAAATCCGTTTCGAAGATGGCATTGCATGATTGCTTCTCCCAGAGCTAATTACTACTGAACTTGTATTTTATTCCGAGTTATGCATGACAGTTTGCACCTAGGTGATGCTGAAGGAAAACGGGCGCATGTGTTGTCACACCTTAGCACGTGCGAATAAGCGCGACGGTTGAAGTGGGAGCGTTTAAGTTGAGTTCACATTGGATTTGATGTTGAAGTTCTTCCACTTTGCGGTGGAAACGTTAAACCATTTTTGCGGAGAAAAACGTTGAGGCCATGCTGAAGATGGCACTCACTATAGACACGGAAGATGAGTGGAAGGTTCTCGGTCTTAGATGCCAGATGTGGTAAACTGTAAGAAAAATAAGTGACTGGCGCGGCAGTGGGTAGTTTCACCGGCACTGGTCACAGCGCGTTGGCTGATGCTGAGCATGACGCTTAAGTGAGGAGTGCTTTTATACATAATGCTTTGGTTGATTAACTTTCGACGCGGGTTGAAAGGCGAAATCAGATGCTCCACAACTATAATTTTACCGTGTATGGTGGTTATCAAACTGTCTGTCTAAGTATATAACCTGCCCTTGCATTCTGCCTTCCATCTTCCTCATTAGAAAAACCTACTTCAAAGTTGTCGTGCCAATGTACACAATAAATCACAAAAATTGGGCATTAAAATGTGATCTCTCTAAATCCCAGTTAATGTGCATAAAGCTTCAGTTGTACACACTAGTTCACTCTCTAAAATACTGCCCTTGAAATGTAGCGAACCTAATTAGTTCACACTGAAATTTTATCAAGTAAAGTTTGTAGCAAAAAATGAGGAGACGCAAAACACTACTTAATGGCTGTAGTTGAAATGTTAAACAATTTGACCGAACTCATAATGCGTATAATGCCTAAGGTAATGCGTTCGTTCAAAGAAATACTTTTAAGAATTGTGTTTCGGACAATAAATTTGAGGTGCACTGGATGCAATTTAAGGGTGGCCTTCATGCTTGAGTAAATTTGGAATTTGTATGAAAAAAGTAGTGGGCGGAAAGTAGTCTATCAGATCGTTGATCCCACAAAAGTGTTGTTGCGAGTGACACATCAGGAATGAGGCTTTGTTCGATGTAGTCGATGGATGAATGCCTTTGGCATCATTACCGCTTCATGTTCAAGGAACTCAAAATCCTTTAGTTTTGTGGTCCGCCAAACTTAGATGGACTGGAATCTGAATATGAAGAAGAGGTTAGGGAGAACATGAAGGGCTTTTTTCCCAATTTTCCGATTTCCCATCAAAATTAATGAGATTAACGTAGGTAGTGCTTGGTTTCTTTCGAATTTGTCTGGGTAATTAGAAGTATTAGCGAGTACCTTTTCGGTTTCTTTTTTCTTTAATGAAAAATCATGTTAACTGAGCATGCTCAAACACGTCGGCTGCTTTAGAAGAACACACCCCTGAACATATTCGTCAAATCAGTCGTTTTTGACATTGCTTACCCTTGTAGGACCAATGCATACAGCGAATTCAAAGCCCAGAGTGGGTTTGTTCGAATTGATGCCATTACTGCCGTTAAGTTGCAATCTCGTTTGACGTTTTTATGCAGAGCCCTTTGCAGCAGTTTAACTCCTTCATTACAATAGATGTTAACACGTTGGTTAGTGTTACTGGAGCCTAACAGAGTCCCCTTTCTTTCTCAGCGGCAAACTTTTCCTTTATTTGGTTTTATGGCCACCTTAGAAAGGCGGGAATGTGGGTGATATGTCATTGATGAGGTAATGTCGATGCTCCGTCCTACAAGCGCGGTGGTCTGTCTGCTTGAATTTAACTCTCAGTTAGTGTTCGCAGACCTTGCCACCATTTTCAGCGATGCTGCTTACGCAATGCTCTTCGACAAGCTTTCCTACCGTCCTTCTGGCTATCGTTGCTCCCATCTCGTTGATCACTGGGCGCCCTGTCTCTTCCGCTACTGCAACCAACGCTGCTTTTCTTGCTCGGGGTTCCTTCCATGCTTCCGAGGCGTACCACTACATCCTCGTCATGTATGTTTCAAGTGTCTTTCTGTATCTTATTCAGAGATTGCATGCTTGTTAATAGGTGTAGTGTTTTTTCTTACCTTGACCCAAAAAGGACTAGTTTAGCTAAGTTTGCAAATTGGTGGGAAATGTTTGTGCTGTGAGGACAATTGCCTTGTTAATTCTTGAACAGCAGCTGCGCCTGTTAGTTCTGTTGTACTGGTGTCAGTGTCTCCAGGAAAATTAAGCATCTTCTTTGGTATTCATTTTTCCCTAAGATTAATGAAGGAAAAGTGGACCATGAACTGTGACCTTCTCCCTGCAAGGCAAAAGCACAAGTGCGATCTGGGGCTATGCTTGTTTACTAAGCAGTCGAATGCTTCCACTAAAACATTTGATAAAAAGGCGTGAGTGTGGTACAGCATAACCTTACCGCCAAATTCAGAGTTCCTGGTAGTTTATTCCTTACCGTGGTAGGTGCGTCTTTATGACCGGTCTCACGCTCACGTAGTTAGCTTTACCTTCCCCAAAAGTTAGAATTTATTAGTTTATTTTGCAAGTAGTCCATCAATTAATTGAGGATTATGTAAGGCTGCTTTGTGGGATCGTTTAATCTCCGAAAGAAGCATTTGTTGAATTGATGGTGCTGACTAGTTTTGCATATTATTTTGTTTCATTATTCCGTTCTCGATTTGTGAGGTGACTCTTGAAGACATTTGTGATTTGGGCAGTGGTGATTCCTACTTCTGTATAAAGCTAAAAAGTGTGAAATATTTAGTGATAGGTCTTTTCAAGAGCAGAGTGGGTTTTTAGAGAATTTCGTTTGTAATATTCGGCTGTTTATTCTACTTTTTTCTTGACTACCTTGAGTTCTTTTGAATGAAATAAATGTTTGCAGAGCATTAGTAACATAAGACTGCTGTTCTTGTCTTGACCTCAAATGTCTCCTTTCATTATTTCGGATCCTTCAATCTAGGTCCGTTTTCGGGCTGAACTTATTTCTAGTGATGTGCTCTTGCAACTCATCGACGTGTTTTTTGCTAGCATGCTATACCTTTCGTTGGGGCTTAATCCCGAAGCTGATTCGTCAGTGAACCGAAGGGATTAGCTTTGACTGAATGCCATGCGATTAAAGCAAGTCGAAATTTGCATTTGAAGAAACGATTTAGAAGCAATGCATCTGTTTCATCTAGGGATTGGGTAGGGAATGACATAGGCTTTATGTTTCATTAACTACAAGTGCTTGACGAGGCATCATTTCCGCCGTCGTCTTCATGGGTTAGCACACAGAATGCGTATTTGTGACAACCCCGTCATCTAGAGGACCGGAACGCGAATTAGCGCCTCGGGCAAGGGGCAGTGAAATGCTTTTGGTAATCTGCAAACTGATTTTAAATATTTCCCTAGTCAAAGCGTTTTCTGATACCGACGTCTACTGGTTACTCGCCAAGGACCCACTTACTGCTGCCTAGAATTGGGCTAGGGTAGCGTCGACTTCTGTGAGTAATCCGCTTCCCTGTTACCACACTCATGTTCGTTTTCTACTCTTAGACATGTATTTATAGGTATTTCTACTCACAGTTCGTAATGGTTTCAAACTTTCGACTTTACTGCTCGATTATTTTGGGCCTCCATGTGTGAGCGTCCTGTTGTCATTGTATCCTCATTGTCTTCCAATACTTGCTCTATGTAGTTCGCTCATGATCGTTCATCGTCTAGAATAACTGCATTTGAAATTTTGTAGATAGTGTAGTGGTTAATATCTCACTTTCTGGCTGCCACCGTAGGCAACCTGCTCGCTATCCTGTGTGCCGCACTTGAGACTCTCTGAATTGTTTGATGATCTCCGAGCACCAGTTTTGGGATATTCACTGATTAGTGCAGCACTATGAAAAGGACGAAATTTGTAAGGAGGTTAGAGGCATTGAGCTCTCTATTGCAATGCATGGTGTGAGTGTAATTAAGGAATAAGTTTGCTTTTCTCAATTATAATGTGCATAAAGCCAGAGTGGGATCGACGATTTAGTCGTACCGGATATTTCTTAATTTTCTTCTCAGTCTAACTATTTCCGATGTTTGATACGCATGTTTTCCCTATGATGTTATTACTGCTTCTAATAATTGTCCTCTCGTTTACTCAAGTACTTTCTTTTGTCAGCTTGACAGGCACCGCCGATGCCAGGGCAGTGGTGAATGGCGGTGGAGATGCGTTCCAGCAGAGGACGTGGAGGGCGGTGCCGTGATAAACTTCACCTCGATCACCTCGATCATCGTCGTCGGCTTTCCACTGTCTCTTACATGATCGACTTGGTCCTGTCTCTAAGTTATTTTTAAAGCCGGTTTGTCTTCACTCCGGCTCTTCCTTAATTCCTCTTTTTCTGTCGAAAATCAGTAGCGGTTTTGTTGCTTAGGCTGGTAGCATTCGTGCATTTAGTTTCTTAAGCTTTATGCTAAGCAGGAGCGGTTGCGATTATCCAACGACAGCTCTTCGATCTTAGCAGTCATAACACCCAAATTAGAAATATGAAGGACTTCAAAAGGCACTTACCACGGAAAAGAGCACTTGTTCAACAATCCAGCCACATCATGAGAACTACTAACAGTTGAGTAGTATGTGACGCTTGTCTTTGTCACCGCTTGTTTGCACGTTTTTTGTTCGAACAAGCAGGTACGTCTGCACTTAGCCATGTCTGGGACCGCATCGGTACGAATATCAGAAGCTCAAATGTGGAAGACTTAATCAATCCCGATGCCGCTATGTATCACTTCCATAACCTCTTCCTCTAAAAGCTGGACAAACCCTGAAGTATCAGGCTCGTCAATTTCGTCAGAATGTCCTGTCTCTTTTATCTTTTAGGAGTGGAATAATTGGATCTCAAGTTAGACAACATCAAGCCACTTCCATATTGCTGCTCCAATGCCCCGGTGTTTCTCGACGCATGCTCAGACTTTTGTAACATTTTTGTCGTTTAGCATAGAAATGGTGAAATGGAAAGCATGAAAAAAATGATCCAAGTTTTTGACTTGATACACGACGCTCCCACTGTTATGCAGTGTTTTGCCCTTTGTGTGTTGTCCTACACCGTAGCCCGATGTTTTGAAACTGCTTGCCTGTTGATACGTGGTGGTGCCGTAAATGTTTTATTAGGGCAGCATGACTTGTATGGTTCCGTTTCTAGAATTTAATGACAATTTACCCATTGGTAGTTTTTCGTCTCGAGGGAGTTTCATTCTACTCAAACCAGACAATTTTGGATTGTTTCCATGCCTTTTATTATGTGGGCGCTTTTTTGGCCTTCCCATCATCTGGGTTATCCAGGATGTCTATTAATTTTCGCAGACCTTTGGCTGTTATTTCTATGACCATCTCACTTCACTATACCATTTTATTAATGAATCGAGGAAATTATGCGTTAGGTGGTATGCTTGATGGGAACCCCATCCCAGGGACTCATTCACTGCCTTTTTGGTGGTGCCTGAGGTCGGTCTTGACTCACAATGCCGAGTTACTATGTAAGCAGTTGAGCAGTGGCCTGTTTTTAGATTGATGTTGGTAAAATGCCTCTGAAAAAGATGGTGCGGATGCGGATTCAGGAGATTTGTTGTGTTCCAGCGATCTCTCTAATCTGTTAACCTCAAAAAGGCCGGTGGAAGGACCAAACAAGTCGTTCGGTCGGCGGAACAACATGCATCTTATGCACTCGTTCTGCAAGCCTTTAAACTGAAAGCGCCGAAGCCAGGTGTGGAATATTCGATGGTCAATTGAAGCTGGAGGTGGTTTGCTTCCCTATGAGGACTGGCGATCCCAACGTTACCCCTTTTGATGAGTATCGTGGTAAACTGGAGAGTCGAATGAAGGTTCGTCTGTCGACCTTCTTTCATCAATTTGGTATTTAAGGCTTAACGGAAGCTGTTTTCTGAGTGTTATATCAGCCTTTCGATCAGAACCTGGAGGAATTGAAACGGATTACAAGGTTTCACCAGCACACTCAGACGCATTGGCACCGCTCTCCGTAGGTGGCAGGCATTTGTCGCCTTTGAGGGAAGATGGGGTGGAGCGTTTGAAGGCGCTGGACGCCGCCATAGTGTTCTGACTCTGTTCTTGTTGTAAAAACTGAGGTGGTATTCTATGTGTACTCCCTTCCTGCTTACATCCATTCAGGTCGTTACAAGTTCTCATTTGTGCGCCCTTTGTCCCTTTTTGCTTAGCAGAGTATAAGACCTAAGAGTAGCGCCTCTTAACGCTCATTTGACGAGCTGTGCGTGCGACGAAAGTGTCTGCTTTACCCCAAATCAATGCCTCTCAAGGTTACCTTCTCTTCTGTGAGGTGGTTCATGGTAAAACACACTGCTGTTTTGCTGTCAACGTCTTGGCACTCCTATTGCCAGTTGCATAGGTAACTATCCACTTTCAAGTAGCAAGTTTGCTGGAAGGATATGCAACTCTTCTCACTCTTTTACTTATTGCACCTGAATACCACACACTATGCTTGATTTCAACCTATGCCAATCTGAACTTAAAATTTGGAATATCTTGTTGGCGTTCTTAAGCACAAAACGCTGCTCTTCTATAAAATCAGTATCTTACTAGGATTATTCCACGGTACTACTAATTTTTCTCCAAATAAATCATTTCCAGCGTTAGCAGAACTACCATAATGTGTCTTCAGTTTATAAATGAGGATGGTGACTTTGTTGAGGAAATTCGTTTTCATCAATTTGGGGGATGTGGACGCAACTGCATCAAACGTGGATTCCTACTTCAAGGAGCTGGAGACCGGTGTTGTCTACCCCACTGATCAACCAGTGACCTCCAGAAAGGTAATAGGCATCAAGTAAATCAAACAGCACTACTTTGTTTAAATTGAATTTGAGTACACTTTCTTGAGGCTGCAATGAATATGGAAAAGAATTTATTTCACTTAATTAGCATGATTGTAAAATTGTCCCATTTACTTTATCTCGTTTTCTCAATTCATTGTACCGCGTTTCACTTTTTCTAGAGCCGTTGGTTAGGTGAATTTTTATGTACCTGCGTTCTAGTCCAGATTAATCTTCCGCATCACTTCCATGAACAAGAACTGTCGTTTCTCATAATTGCATGAATGTAATAATGTATTAGGAAGCAAACGAGACTCACACGTGTTTTAATCTGTGGTGGCTTGTAGAACGGACCCAACTGTTCTTGAATGCGCTCTGTACTACTCTCACCTCTGGGAGCTTTGTGGTACAAAATTTCAGTCAAGCTTGCTAGATATAATTCGAGCTTGTACGGTTTGCAAGTGACTTAATAATGTGCGTGAACACCATCTGGATTTTAGAAGTGTCAAACCTAATATCCCTGCTCATCTGGCTAGGTTTTCTGTTTGCATTCGTGCAATCCCTGTATTGCCAGCCTTATGCCAAGCAGAACAGGCTTGGTTATTCGTGTGGATTTTCCAACTACTTAGGGTAGTGTTATGTCTTTGTTGCATACGTAAGCCAGTGTGGCTGCTTCTACTTTGATTCCAAGGGTCTTATTAGCTGCAACAGAGGTTCGTTTTGCATTAATGCCAGCAAGTCCATTAATTTGGACGAGACGGTGCCGTATAATGAGAAGGTGTAGGCAACTGTTCCAATTGGTAGTCGGAAGCGATGCAGAATCCTCCGTTGCTGGTCGTAGCGTTAGGCATTTGATCCAGTTACGCTCTCATCACTATGGATGAAAAGGGAGTACGTGAATCATTGACTTCTCTGATATTATTTTCAACACATAGCTATGGCTGATGCTTCCAATTGTCAGCAAGGAAACCTAAGACCGCATTTTAGGTTAGAAGGGAGGTAAACACCATTTTCGTCTTTGCGGTCGCCCGCATTCCTCTGCCAGATTATCGCCTGAGGGCATTGACAAGAAAATTGACCACTATGTAATAAATACGAAAGAAAGTAGGTTGTCCAGAGGTTGAAGTAGGATGGAACCAGAAGTATTTGGGTGTGGACTTCTTCTCGAATTCTAAAGGCGAAACTCTTGGGCACGCCTGCAACGCTTCGAATGTTGGGAAAATTCCGGCTTAAAAATCAGACTTCAAAGCATTGCAAAATCTGATTAAATTGAGATTTTATTGAGGTTTTTCATATCATTCACTGTCCCAAGGGGAAATAATTTTGGTACACCAATGGTCAATTGTGGGTAAGGATAAATTTTGGCGCTGCGAACGCATGAGTGATGATCTTGATGAGGCATCAAGCATATATGCCGAAGTGTTGTCTCTTTAATATTCCTATTAATGACTTGGCCGATACTGAGCTGTTGCATAAAAACTTAGTATGGAGCAGCATCTTGCTTCAACAAAGAGCAAACGTGCTGCCTTATTCACTACCTAAACAATGCGGAAACGTCCACAGCTGATTGCAGCTCTTTGTCCCTTTTGGATGTACCCAAAATCGCATAGTTGTAACTTTAACTCCACCGGAATAAAGTTTATTTAATAGTACTTAAGTGCAGAAGCACTACAAGACCAGATTTGTACACTATTACTTTACTTCCTACATTCGAACCCAGCTACTCGAAATTTTTACTCTGAAATAATTAACGTTGATGATGATCACTTCGCAACATGAAATATTTGACAAAGACATTTTAGCAATAAGAAATAGGTGCACGGTCATAAAAATGATAAAACAAGCAAATCGCGAGTATGTTGGTGCTTTTAGATGACTCATTTCTGCGTTTTAAATCACCACTTCGATCTGCTTGTCTAGATGCACAATCTGGGACAAATTCAAGAGGGCTTACTGTATGACTTTTCATATTCTCACATGTAACGGTGAACATTCAGCCTAGAATTCATCATTTGGTTATTGCAGATGTCTTTCCATACGTATAACAGACCACATCTGCTAAACCTTAGAAAGTTGCAAATGCTGCTCCAAGTTTTAAGTCACTGTATTCTGCCGAGTCCATTTCTGCAGTAAACAGAACATATGCCATGTGGTGTCACTTCATTTATTTCTATCGTTAGCATGCCATTAGGTATATCTTCTCTCAAACTTTATCAATAATGTTAGCTACAGCATCTAGCATTAACGCATCTTGGCAAGCTCTCTTTCTTCTTTGAAGACAAGTGTCCAGGATTAATTGGTGTTACCCAAGGAGTGTGATAAAATCGCAAATCAATGGTGAGAAAAGCCCACACGAGTATAGTTTATACACTGGAGGGATTGGGACAGAGATTGTGGAAAATTGCAGCAGGACACATTTGCAACATCTAGGCAGCGCCTCAAAGAGTTCCTCTGCCAAATTCAAACGCCCTGCCTTTGCGCGTTGCTTTACTATGCCCTTTTCCTTTCCAGCTTCTTCCCTCAGTTATGGCTAATCTAATTTTACTTCAAAATTGCCTTAAACCTACTTAAGATGTTCAGTTTAATTTTATGCAACACCTACTATATTGCAGCTGCAAAACTGATGCGTGACCAATAAATAAACCAAACGGGCACTGACGTTAGGGTGAAGCGACAGGAGGGGGCACTCATTCGTGCCACCGATGTGAGTGCAATGGGATACATACCTAACCTCCTTGAAACCACTTTTCGTGAAGCCATGCTTACCAGTCTGAAGGCAGTCGCTAGGATAGCATAGCTCAATTTAATATGAAACCTGCAAAAGTTACTTCTCATGAGGCAATAAAGCTTTAAGAACAGGTGGATATTCTCCTTACCACTTCATTCGAATCATTTGTGGGAATGAGTGTTTATTTTTGCTTAACCACCGACCAGCTTCGATCGCTTACAATGGAGCAGTCCCTTATAGAATTCATCGAGGGCCAGGGCATCTTTATTTGCATTCTTTATTCACTTGTTGAGGCAAATGTTGACCTTTATACCCCATCAACAGAAGCATCCACCGCTTCACACCAGAGAGCAGTGTCAACTTTGCGTATGCGTGGCGATCTGTAGATACTATCGATTGCTCAGTAGTAACTATACCCTTACAGCTCCAACGTGCGCGTACATGCGGATAAACGCCCTTTATGTAGGCATCCAAATGCTGTCAATCACCTGTTACTCATTCAAGCATCCAAACAATCAATACAAATCACCACGCCTTTTAGCGTTGTTTGGCTTCCATCAAAAGGGCAAAATGTTCTACTTTACCATCCAGATCACTTCACCAATTATAAGTGCTTATGTAAATTTATCCCCTTTAACTGACATTGATGTTGCTCAGCCGCAGACAAAAAAGACCTTGAACGGAGCAGGGTGAGTCCTCCATTTCCGCTTCTCAAGATAAGACAGCAATTGCTTAAATGGGTGAGCAGCTTAAACTTCAACCGAAAGGATTTGAAGCTTGTAAAGAGGATTGTTTTACCAAATAAAAGTAGGCATTTGAATGGGTTATCTCAGTTCTGTACTAACCCTCTTGTGTGGCTAATAACACATCGTTAAATTTTGGTACTTATTCTAGTCATGCTTGCGGTACCTGGGCTTCATGGATAAATGAGAAGAAAAGACAAAGTGCATACGAAGCGCGTGGAGACCGTATTGGATGTGTAAGCATGATGGTTAGGCAACCAGCTAAGCTTGTGAGGGATCCTTGTAGGTGAGACGAATTTCAAGATAAGTACAAGCTACTCGTAAATCACGTAGCATTGACCGTTCCATAACTGCGGTGGGTAACTTTTGTTTTTCCTGGTTTCCACAAAGGAGGCAGAAATAGATGTGTGGGGTTGAAGGACAATGGTGGCGCTCAAACGAACTGTCTGGAGACCTCCTTACCCCAAAGCACTGTATAATCACTTACTACTTATTAAATAACAATAACAAGCTTTGGGGACTAGAATGTTCGTCTAGCTTGCTAAACACAGTCCAACGCCTTGTCAGCACATCAAAATATAAGCTACAAAAATATCATTTAAAGATGGAAAAAATGTTGACAATTGCACTCCCCTAAGCCATGGATAATTGTGCTCGAATTGTTTATTTGCATTCTTGGCTCCTAAGTAGTACACCTACCTGTCAGGAGGGACACGGAAATGCCTTTTCTTTCGATGTAAACAGATCCACTTGCATGCTCTGCAAAAGATAATGTTTTTGACAGACTGGATTTAAGGTAGACTGCCAATCTCTCGACCTGTGCACTTTCCCCGATCATTAAACCGCAAAAATAAATAACATCAATGCCCCTCGATCCCACGCAAGTCATAAGGCCTACTCCGTAGAATTTTCGTTTCTGATTTGGGTTATCCAGTGTAGAAGGCCTTGCTTTCTGTCATGTCTCTGTGTCTATTTGCCTTTAGCTGGCAGTGGGCTACAAAGCGCGTAGCTTTATCCAAGTCAACACAGAATGTAGGAGTTATCATCGCCTCACTTTGTACTTCTAAGGTGATTCCCTGTCAGGGCTGTAACCATGACTGTGGTTTCAAATGATCATTCTTAGTAGGCCATAGAGCGAATTGGACCACGCATTCCATTATCACCTTCTTCATCGAGAGTTGTGATAAAATTTTGGCAAAGAGGATGCGAGCGACCTTGGGTGTTCCCTTGACTCTTGATTGTCAAATTAATAGTGCTGGTCATAGCATTTTCACCTCACAGGATGAAAATGTGTGAATGCAAGCGCGCATATGCCACTCAACAGGCGTGGATTTGTTGACTGAGGTCAGAAAATACGCGCTTCTTATTTGCCAATTAAGGGGTGGCCTTAAAGCCTGTCCTATGAATCGATATTGAGCGAATGTCTTAATAATGACTCACATGACACGTATTTGGTGTTCTCTCAAATGATTGGTCATTTGAGGTAGCTACTTGCTTGACTGTTCAGAATTGGTTATGTTAGAACAGGACTCAGATCTACTGATTAAATATCATCAAATCTTTCATTTTTAAAAGTTGGAATGAGAGGTAAGTTTTCTTTCGATAAGAAGGATTATAATAATAATTCTTTTTAACTATGGTGATGAAATCAAACATTAAATAAGAATTGCATGCACTATAGTTGATTTGGACTTGAAAACCTTGATGTCTGTACCAGGTTCATACCCAAAACCTGATCCGCATCTCCCTTCACACCAATCTGGAGAAATATTTAATCAATCGCAACCCTGTCTACCACCCACTCAGTGGCAATGCAACCAGGAATCCAATTTCCTTGGTTCGGTAACGAACGGTGCATATAATTCACAAAGTCAATACGTCTTTGAATGCGCAAATGGAGGTACATTATCTAATGTCTCCCCAATAGAACCGCCTTTGCCACCGTTGATACAAAATCGGAATCCTGGCAATGACGGTTCACTGTGGGCCAGCAGTACCTCAAACTTTCCACCGATAGGCACCACATTCAGCGCTTGCAGAGGTTTCCATAGCGAAACAACCCAGATTGATGGTAATAATCGTTATAGATCCATGTCGACTTTGCTTTCAGCTTCTTTTACCATGTCTCAACCCCATGAACTCTGTACATCCGGACCATCGTCTGCAACACCGCACTACCATGGTGTCACTCCAGAACATCCTGTAAGCTGATCATCGCTACTGTTTTTATCTTGTTGGAGAACTCTATTGTATTTTCCTTGACAAGAAACCAGTTCTGAATATGAAGCGCTTGCCATGCCAATAGACTAGCACTCTTGACAACATGACCAAAATCGCTTCACCTTGCAGCAGCGTCAAAGAGATCGCCACTTTTGTTCCAACTCAACTACTCGAATCACATCAATGACTCTTTTATCATTGGCACAAGAAAGCCTTAAGACGCTTATATGTCTAGATTGATGACTAAGATTGAGCTTTAAAATTGGTATATTTCGCTAAATGTTGCTCCTTCGGATGGCAAACCGATTACAAGTTCTTTGCTGTAAGAATGGTCTCTCAAAATCTACCATAGTTGTGCTATGACATCTGAGTTTAATGGCATCAATTTACTTGTCGTGTCAGTCTTTGTGACCCTATTATCACTGCCCTTGTTTTAGAACAGTTTATATGTCTTGTGCAGTAATGCCTTTTTGGTTTTACAGGTGTCCTCCAAAGCATATTTTAGCAGGTCGGCTAGTAATCAAACACCTACCAGAAATTATCCAGAGTTGGCAAGTCCGTTAGTTACTCTAGCTTAGTCGACATTGTACTGCGGTCTGATTTGGTGTTAATACTTTGGCTTTATTTGCGTCGCCTCACTCAATGTCCATTTCTTCACTTTTTTACAGCCCCAATTTAAAACTCCAGGCAGAAAAATCGAAGCGGATCAAGGAAATAACTTAACAGAAATTTCACCAAGTGGTGTCGGTGTCGCACACACATTTGGTATGTTATTCCTATCCATAGTTTGATAAATGGTTATTTTTGCGTGATGACTTTAAATGGTAGGCTGATAGTTGCATATTTTCACATTTTATTCTGGCCTCTTCGTCTAGCTGATGCTGGAATGTTCAAGTCTACAACGGGAACTAGCCTAATGCCTGAATTGGCTCCATTACCGCAACCATTTGCAAACCATGCCACCAATGTCAACACCTACCCTCGATGGCCTTCTGATACCCCTACAGAGCTGATTTCGCTTGATACTCCCGAGTTTCAGCAACTGCTTGATAGTCTTTGCGACAGTAATCTAGAATTCTAGGTGAAGGTAATGTGCTGCGAGTAAATCGTTTGGACACCATGGTTGCTATCCCCCGTAGATTTTAAATGGGCTCATAACAACCTTCCCTTGGAGACTTTAAAGGTCTGATCCAATGTATTTTTGCCGCATTCAGTACCTCATGTGACTACTGATTATTACATGCTTGCATAATGCTTGAGCTCGTACTCACCAAGTTGTATGTGAATCGGGAAAATTGGATGATGAGCGAATGGCTACCTTGTTTAATTTTCTCTGCTGCAAGTAATTGCATTTTAGCTCTATTTACATGGGCATGTCAAATGGGAAATATTAGAAAAAATCCCACTTCGCTGCACCTTTTCCACACCCAATTTTGTTTTAAAATACATTCTTTGTCCTGACTAATGTGAAGCTTCGGTTGCACCGCATTCAATTGCATTCTATGCTGCCCTCGCGTTTTTATTTTTGAGTACCAACAACTGAGCTCGATGATTCATTCGACTTTGGTGAACCACACACGCACGCACATCCCGAGTGTGGTTGCTCTAGATCCTCTACGAATATGGTAATTCAATGACCTTGCGCAGCTGTCGTCACGACATGTTGGTGACCTGGTTCCAACGCCTCAGATGCATTATTAACTTCAATTCGATGAGGCAGGCTCCCACCAATGTTCACAAATGATGCACCAAGAAATTTCAGCTTAGTTATGCGCTATTTCAGTAACACGCACTTTGTCTGGATAAAGGTTTTTGAGAAAATGTAGAATGGGTTGTGCCGACACAAAAACCAGAGTTGTAAGCTCAGCGTGTACCTCCTCAATCTCGACTTGCATCCCCTTGGATCAAGTGTGGTTTTGAAGCAGAGATTCTCCTTAACAGAGCAGTGGTGAGTGCAGTGCAGTGATCAAGATTAAGTTTGCTTAGAATACAGTGCTTCCACGGTGGTAAGTGACATTCCTTCTCCCTTAAAGGGTACATTCAAGCAAATATTACTGTGACTCTGCAGCTCCAAAAAGCCATTCAGGCCTTGAAGGAGCATTAAAATGCATACATAATCAATTATTGGATAAAATTTTACTTTGAAACATCAACGCACTTAACATAGTTACACTGAATTCTGTACAGATCACTAGTGATGGGCAAGGTGAGTACGGTACAAAAAACAAGGATGGCAATAATAATTTTCCTAAACGCACAAGGTCATTTCAAACAGGCTTTGTACAGGCATCCTGGTCTTGCATCATTACCGTAAATTATGCATTTGCTCACTCCGTTCCGTTAAGGGTACGATGCATGTTTCAATTCACGCTGAGCATCACCTCTTACACACATGTGCACGGCCAAATGTACAAGTCGAAACATATGTATATAAAATGCTAAATTATCGGGATCTCAGTGAATCTGAGAATTTGTTAGTGGAACACCAATGGAAGAGCTGCAACAATTCCTTCATTGTGTAGCTGTGCCGGCTGTCAGGAATATTACGGACATTTTGTATGGTACAAACGGTTTTGATGTTTTTAGAAATACCTAAAGCAGTGGTATTCGCCGTGTGTCACGGCAAGATGAACTACTGCACTGCATTGTTTGCCCTATTTTTAAGCCAAAATGCTAGTCTTTTTGACGGATTAGAAAGAGAAAGCAGCTTCCGAACACCCATGATAACAAGCTGTCAGAGTGTCATGACTGCGTCTGCTTTTGGCCGTCAATCGTTTGACCAACCGATTGCTGCTATTCAGTGTGAAGATTCTTGAGAGAAGATGGCATTTGCTCTGACACTAGTCAGTTGTGGAAGAAGGTTGACAAGCAGAGTTAAATGGAAGGCACACCTATTCAAACTGTTTCGAATGCAAAAAAGTAAATTTAAGTAGGATGGATTAGCTGAGGGCTAAATAGATTCAGCTAAATTTGGTTCTCGTCACAGCAAAAGCATAAATAAATCTTTTACAATTGAGCCCCACCACTTTTCACTTAGGTAATCTGGAATAATTTTGGTGCCTAAGAAGACAGACGGAACAGCTTAAATGGTTTTATTTGCTTCGCTGCTGGCAGATAATATTCATTAAAAGGCGAATAAAATGCAACCATGTTAAATAGAATTGATGAAGGAGACACCTTTCTTTTTTACTTCTGATATTTGGAGAAGGAAGGCAAATCAGACAGCAGACAGACACATCAGTTGGCGTGTAACTCCTATGCAAATACCATGGCTTCATCAGTGGACGATTGGTTTGCTATCTACAGAGGCAGTAAATGAACCTACGGAAAGGAATACGACAATCTGAAGGAGAAGCATGCTTATGGCAATTGAGCTGTGTGTCAAGGAGGAGGTTTAAGTAGAGCTGGGCTAAGCCGTGCTTATTTTTATTGGGATGATATTAAAAGAGACTACTCGTAATCGAGGCAGCGGGTACTAGCGAATTAAAATGAACGCTTTTAAACTGAATCAAAATCATTCCGACATAAATTAACTCTCTTTGTGACATGGTGACGAGGCGTTGAAAAACCATCAATATGACGCAAATGACATATGCCATCAGAATTTCATTCAGCTTAAGTAAGCGTATCTACGCTTATTTACTTATTTCTTTAACTTCCATCTAACGTGAATTGCTCGCCAAGAACATTCTGTGCATTCAATAGACCTGTCTCATCCACTGATATAGCAGCTATTTTTGCAGGTTTCTCCCGATCCTATGATTTCACAGATTTCTGCCTGCAAAAGGTTCTGAAAACTCCAGAATTCACTTTATTTGTGGTAGCAGCAGTTTTGTATGCAATACACAACAATTCCAATCTTTCATTCTTACCAGTTCTTAAGAGTTTTGCTCATCAGAGGCGTTTTAAATACACATAGTGATGTTTATAGCAGCGGGGATTCTTGGGATTTATCTGCCCTTTTACCTCAAACTCCACAGGGCATTAAAGTGCTACTACATCGAATCAGTCATTTCATGCCACACAAAGTCAAGCCACTAGTTGAGTTCAGCGTCCGTGGAACAATAATTTGATTTAGGCAAAGCCGGTTTAAGCCAACCGATGGATTAAAAAGTAGCCATTTTCCAAGAAAATGCGCCGCTGGAGCAAATTAAAGCCAGTCAAAATATGTAAGCAAGAGAATCAGTTTCGATTCACAACTTTCAACCTTCTCATTTACCACTTGCTCTAGTCTTCCTGCTTCTGGTTGGGAGAGCAGTTTGCTGCCTCATCTTACGTCGTTCTAAATGCAAACAATGCTTTTTTATAAGCAATCGATTAAAACAGATACCTTGCTTCCGTAGCCACTTAAAACCCAGTTGTAGTAGAAGGTTCCCCAACAGTCGAAGCATTAATGGGAGTCGAATAATTAGAATAGTCAAATGCACTTAGCGTACCTCTCGTTCACAATTCTAGTCAGTCACTTCGAACCCATATATTCAACCTTGTATGAGAAAATCTTTCCCCTTCGTGCGGGAAAGGTTAATAGGATACATCATTCCCCTCAAAAATATCTGAGAAAGCCCACAAAAGCAGACGAATTGGGTGTAAATGGTAACTAAATTTCGAGCAAATCAGTCGCTGAGTGCTATATCATCTCTGTGATGACGACGACGTCGCCGAAAAATGGCCCACCCTCACACAGTGCCTTTTCACTGACAGGGCGGTTTGGGTGTGGGTGATGAAGGCATTACGCTGTGCAGGTCTTGAGTTCCCTCTGCTTCTCCTGACACCACACCTAGCTCATATGAAACTATCTCCCGCCTCCATTCTCAATGAGTGGACAGATTAGAGAACATGGCGATTTAAGGAACAAAACCACTGCCAAAATTATTAAATGGCGATTGGAGTCATTATATGTCGCAAATCCCCAAGATTCATTCAGGGTGGTGATTTTTAAACTCGAATCTCAAGTTAGCCCAGTGTCATTCACAATCTCATCAAAAAGCCAAACATGGATTAGGTGAAACGATCCCTGGACAGTTGTAGTGACTCAATTGAACCTAGATTCCTACTCACATGATTTTTGCACCTTCTTCTGCCGTGACAACCCGTGTAGGACAGGTGATTCTAGTTGCCATAGAGAACGATAAAATGAAGTAAAATAAGACAAAGGAGTCTGTTTTTTCCTACATTTAAACAATTTGGAAGAGATTGTTCATGGTTTAACAAAGGAAAGCCGAGAAGGTAGGGAAGGAAAACGTTTCTGCACTTTTCATTTTTTTCAGGTAGATAATGATTTAAAGATCGTGATCCGACATCATTACGAAATGCTCAGAATGAAGTTAAAATCAACGTTGGTTAGGATTAGTTGTTTAATGGTTATCCGTATCCCATTTTAAGCATTGTTATTCTTAAAATCTGTTTATGTTTGTTTATTCGCGGGACAAATGGGAAATTTGGGCAAGAGAAAATCTTGCATTGGTAAGCTTCTGATTGATGTAACAAAAGTCAAAACTAAGAAGGAATTTCAAAGCCACCTTTCGATCACCCAAAAATCATAATTTTCTCTCATTATTCTGCCCATTCACTGTAGCGTCTTGAGGCACTCTTTAAGGTAAAAGAAGGCATAGTACTGGGGGTAGAATACATGTATTCTGGAAACAGAGGGCTTGGGGGCTGTTGGCACGACCTGGAGGCTGGCCAACCGGCTAGTAAAATATGATCGCCTAAGTGACCGAGACCGGCAGTTTTAACAAAAAAAGTATTACATGATGAAATTTTAACAAAAGCATGTGTAGCGTCCCGAGGCTCCCCTTAAGGTGAAAGAAGGCGCAGTACTAGGGCAGAATACATATATTCCGGGAACAGAGGGCTTGGGGGCTGTTGGCACGGCCCGGAGGCCGACCAACCGGCTCAGTACAATATGGCCAACCAAGTGACCTAAACCGGTAGTTCGAACAAGCAAAGTATTACAGCATGTGCTTGGCTTTAAAGAATAAACCAATTACTGAAGGTTGTTAAATGAAGACATGGAGGAGTTGCTAGCGTTGGTTGATTATCAGAATCTGACAAATAATAGAAACTCATAACTCCATTTTCAAAAATCAGCCCAATGCTAAGTCAAAACCTTCTTTCTTGAGCCTGATGTTTGCTTTGATAAATCGTTTTAACAGAGTATCTAGTTGATCATGCATAATATAAGCATTAGTTTTCATGTAATAATACCGATGTTAAATAAGCGGTGATCATCAATCCAAACGAAAAGGTGTTTAGATACTTGCAACTTGGCTTTGAAAGTTTTAGTTATTTCGGAAGTAATGAAAAAATTATACTGTTACAAATTGTCTCGTGGGTGAGAGGAGGGAATATAAAAGTCAAACTGGGGCCAGGCGCGACGCCGCGTGGCCTGGGGGGGTGTCCGCTCTCTTGCTATTTTCTCCGCAGTTCTGTGTTGTTACTAGCGGCTCAGGTAATATTTCTTGTATCAACTTAATTGGTCTATTCACTTGCAGGGTAGTCGGGGAAAGAAGGACACGAGCGAGGATGGCGCCTCGATTTGCTCGTGCAAACAATTTCATTTATCTCATTTCTCTACCCGTGATACAATTGAGCGAATCTCGTGAGATTGATAGCGCTTGAAAGGAGAGACCGATTTCTGACCGGCTGATCAGAACTTACGTTTACTCGAACTCCGTTCTGGTTACTTTGTGCGATTTCGGACTGCGTTCTTCCGGATTTTCCCCGACCCGGAAAAATTGGTGGTTTTGCGAAAGTATCTACTCTTTCGTCCTAGACACATACGGGGTTGTTTGCAACTGTCACGATTGAATGTCGGGCCAACTTAAGGTGGTGAGTGGAGTTATACCCGGAATACCTTATTGTGATGTTGCTTCATGTCTAAAAATCGACCATGCTGGAAAGGGGCAAGATTACGAAAAATAAGCGGACGATGCTTCAGATTTCCTGGAATGTCATCGAGTGTGGAAGAAATGTTCTTATGTGGGAGCTAGTGTACAACTTCTCTTCTCCCAAGTTTCTTCTTTGGTATGCATTCTTCGTAAATCATCACTGCTCAGATTAGGCTGTAAGATTTTGACTTAGCTACCCCTTCAAACTGCCTCTTTGTCTCGTTTCTCTAAACATGGGGATTTTTAATATCTGACGGAACGCATAGCAGATGCGAAGGGATCTGTCAGCACTGTGATGCTGCTCCTGTCGTTGGTCAAACTTGCAGGTAGCTTAGAAAGTTTTGTCTTCCCTCCCCACTTCCCCTGAGAGCAGTCGAAGGAATACCCTGGTCGGAGTGCCCGAGCATAATTCGCTTCAGGGCCTTCAGCTGTCCCGACTTCCGACAGTGACACCTGTAAACAATCCCGTGTGTGTCTAGAGTAATGGAGTGACTGTCTTCGCCAGAGGAGCCAACTTCCCCAGCCATCTGGTAAAGTCCACACGCAAGAATCGCCAAGGGCCTTGCGCGGCCTCGCGTCATCCCATGCCCAGCGGGCAGTTGGCTCCAGTATCCCCGGATTGCGCTCCTTCAAGCTACGCCTCAAAATCAAGTGAGCCATCTTCATGCATACTGTTTGCCCCCAACCGACCCGTTCGTTTTGCTAGCCCCAGGTACTCAAAGGGGACGTCCCACAGTTTCCTTTTTAGCGCAGTTTGATTAATAAATATTATGATTTTTCTCGTCCTTTGTTACGGGATTGGGGCTGTATCTCCGTCTACACAGTTATGGCCATTAGAAGAGGTGACAGTAAAGTGGGAAAGTCACTGAAGACTTGTGAAGGCCAAGAAACCTGGACAATGAGTTATTGTGTCCAGAATTGGTGTGGGTCGTGATGCTTGGTGCCAGAGGCGCCTCTTTCAACAAGGCTCTCTCTGAGGCCGTAGCCACAACCAGGGACAGGGGAATGACCTGTGTGCACAGCTGACCCGCATTACCGATACCAAGGGGAGAGTTTCGCGAGTTGCTGGTTAAGGAGGCCAACATCGTTCTATAGCAGGACATTGGACTGGACGAACAGGTGCCGCCAGGCATACGATAGGTACCGACGAGGCTAGACCCATGTAGCATTGGTATTTTTAAGGTAAATACTAAATTGCCAGACTACATATAATCACGGGCATGAATGTGCACAGAGCCTTCGAATGATGACCAAAATTACAGGATGTGCAAAAAATGTACCCAGGGGAAATGAGTTCAAGTCAAACTGAGGTGGTGGATCCTTTCCTCCTGGGCTCACCGGTTCGTCCATCATTCCCTAAACACCGAGCCCAGGGAGCGCAGCTGCGATGGCGGTCACTGAAAAGAACGAAAGTAAAGGAGGAATGGGTTTCAAAACAGCCACTAGAGCCTAGTGGGTGGGAAAGATGGATGGCAACACTTAAGGCCACAGATGAAGGGTCGGGGTCAGCAAACAGCCGATCTTGAAGGAATCGAGGAAAATATTTGATCGCTTCTGTCGTAGTCCACGTCTGAGACACCATGGACTTGAACAACCTATAGGATTGCACACATCTAGAAGAAAAATGGCAAAGGAGAAACGAAGTAGCTTTAATAACGGGTGTTTGTCTCTAAATGTATCCAGAGGTAAATAAACGGAATGTTAGGCACGAAACGGATAGACGGATGGTTAATCGACCCGGGTGATTTGGTTTTACATTTTTATCAGGCGAAGGAAAGTTTCGCTTGGAGCATATTTTGTAGAACCAGGGATAATCCCAGACCCGTCTTTCTCAACCAAGTAAAAATGACTCAAAACACCGTCAGAGCGCCAAATAATCCATTTGGATTTAAGGGGTGAATTGGAATGGATGGATTGATCTTGCTTTAAAATAGTCCCCGCATGAGTGGCATAACGATCATAGTACATTTACAGCATTGCCAACTCCGAAGGGAACCTCAAAGCACCACGACCATGTTCTGAAAATTCCATTTCAGAGGCAGCAATTTTCAGCCTACATCAAAAGTCACCGCAATGCCATCAAACTCATACAACTCAGCAGCAAGATTTCATGGTGTTCCTGTTTTAGCAACAGGTCACTTAGAACGGCGTAGTAGCAAGACAAGAGCCGGAGAGACGACCAGGTTATACCAAATCAAGTGACTACTTTTGTGCTTTATTCTTCTTGTGGTGAAAAGATTCAATTAATCGTGAAGATCGCACACTTCAGTCATCATTCTGACTAAATGCAAGAGTGCATGCTTAGGTGACCATAAGAATGAGCACTCGACAGACCTAATCTCGTCCCAATGACTATTGCTTAATTTAGGGACCTCCCCTTCCACATGACTAGCCATGCGTCTTTTCAAGGACATCATTATTTGATGGCCAAAATATCCCAATTTCTTGCCTGGAACGTAATAACAAAGCGTACACATGATCTCATGTTGGTCGGCTCAATCCGCTTTGTCGCAACCACCGAATCTTAGTAACGTTGTTTGGCGTTCGATGAAGCGGTGGCATATGAGTTACAGGTAGCCATACGTCATTGGCAGGAATAGAAGCGTTTGCCAACGCAGTCTTCAGATGTGCGAAGTCTATGTTAAATTGGACATGAAGTAGTACCTATTTCAGACCTATGAGGTGATCCGTGAATGACCGGTTGGGGAATAAACCGTGATTAAATGTCCATTCGCCTCGCAAATGTGGCAATGCAAACAATTTCCCATGTTATTCACAGATTATTCTTCCACTCAGTTGGTCAGCGAGTCACCCTACGAAGCATATGAAGTGGAAAAACTCATGGCCTGCCAATGCCACTGTCTACCACCTGATGCCTATGGCATCTAGGTCGTACTTATATGGCCAGAGCCTTCACGACGAAAGCTTCTCCAAGATTAATGTAGGGATGAACCAGTCGTTAGACATCGCCATTATTCGCTCTTGACACAACAGCCTTGGGCAGCATTAGTCAAACAAGATAAGTAATTCCTTGTTATTCAAAACAAAGGCCCTCACAAATCTGATGTAGTGTCTCCTGATGGACACTACATCGCCACAAACTGTTTAAACCTTTGATTATAAGTACTACACTTTACTGCTAACTACCGCGCCCTCTCCGAAAAATATCAAACAAAAATTCACAAAAGCTGGCAACCACTTCACCCTAGAACCGAAACAACCCCACCTGTGGAGTAGGCAAACTCAGAACACATTAATTTCAATCAACAAGTTTGGGGATTCAAACTGGGACCAGTAGAGAGTACGGTATCGACACTGACGCAGACGTTTTACAAGCGTTTTACTTCATCGGGAATCGCACAAAATCACTCGGTCATCTGATGCATCCTCAAGCTCCTGCAAGTTGGCAGCATCAAATGTACAAGTAATAGGCGAGATGACGTTGGTGAAGTTTCACATTTTAAATCTGTCAAAGATGGCTGGCAACGACCAAGAATTGTTTGCATATGGTGGACAAACTGGATTTGCAAACTCCTAACAACAGGCCCTATCGTAACCACGACGTAAGTTAGGGGCGAGGACAAGATAAGAAATTCTACCAGACCAATCAGTTGGGCTGGCTAAACACGAGGGCGATGCAAACTATTATGCCGCCTAATACACCTTCAGACAGCAGTCTTGATGGCATGAAAACATAGTAAACACAGATCACTAATGCATATCACCGGACCCTGAGATGCATGGCATTAGCAAAGGAAATTTGAAGCAGTATCCAACTAACGATCCAATAGTAAAAGCCCTCAATGCCTTTTGGCTAACGTAAAAAAAAAAAAACTAAGGAAAAGGATAGTTGAAATTAATTCGATCAAGATGTGTAGTAGGAAAGAGAATACTGGCATTTTGGACAAACTCCTCACCCCTTCCCTTCTGCAAGGCATCAGCGAGGAATAAGAACCACTCGTCCGCCGGGTCCCTTCAGACCCATATGCGTGCTCGGCTTTCGATATCACGTCGCCGGACTCCGTCACCCAATCGATAACACAATCCACGGGCACTGAGAGGGCAGCAGTGGTAGCAAAACTATCAGCCATAGTAACCACGCTTCCGTGTGCAATAGGAACAACTAGCACTTCCGTAGCAGTTTTGATCGACAATTGAAAGGCGTTTTGGTTTCGTTTTGCCTACACCAAAAAGCAGAGGCACAAAGTTAGTGAGCTGAATTTATCACTGTGATAGGGAAATTAGTAAAATTGACCAACAGCGAGGGACGCGCTTAAAGACGCAGCTGCTGTGTGCATCCACGCAAGTGACGCCGCCTGCTCGACCGTTCTGTGCGGCACTGCAACAGGTAAAATATGCAGAGACGTCGAAGTGATTGTCGACAACCTCGTGGCGATGGTATCACAGCAAGGGGCTGAAAGTGACGTGGTGGTTACGGCAGTTAGAATGATAATTAATGGGACGTTGAGGCATCAAGTGAAACAGACAGACAGGTAAGTGAAAAACTTCACGTTAAGATACCTAAAAATAATCTGAAACTTCAAGCCTATGGACAAGGACCGAAAACCAACCAAAAATTAACATTCGAAAGTTGATCATGAAGGAGTCGACATCTGTGTATGAAACGCATTACCGACATTTTCTGAACTCAGGACACAGGCTGATTTAACCTTCGTACCGAATTAAAGAACCTATATCACTTTTACTGCTTTAACGCCAACCAGTAATGTTAGCAGCACACTAACTTGCTGAATTATAACAAACCAATAAAGAACAAAAGTTACAGAACTCACTTGCGAAACTCAGAGTACCAATTATTAGTGATGGTGGTGGCAAGAATTCAGCGTTCACAGCCTCCAACCATGTGACAGAATCTTCAAAATCACAGCCGCACCCATAGCGCAGAAAAAGGACAGGAGAGTTTATTTTGCGATTCTTGGAGTCCCACTGAAGACGCAACCCTTCGAACAATCGCACCCACGAACATAGCCTTTGCTATGAGACTGCAGTTCAACGTTACTTTGAGAGGACAGCGAATGACTCACGTGCCATATTTGACAGGGAAGGTCTGGCGAAAGAGTGTAGGCTCTTGGGGCACTCCAACAACTGCACTGTACGGAGAACGTTTTCCTCATCCTCTTCAACTAAGAAACGACAAACAAGACACTTCCTGGGGGCAGAGAGATAGTCCTCAAGTGCAAGTACCCTCAGCTCTGCCACTGGCATACCTGTTTTCATTTGCCATCGACTGGCATGAATGAGATCACAAGGCAGAAACGACAAACAAATCCTGACCATTTGGTATTGTGAAGCCCTGGGGAACCATTCTTGACTACTTCGTGCCTACTTCCAGTGCTTTGGCAAGATAATTCTCACTCTGTGAAAAGATTGGTGATATGTATGGAGACCAATTTACCACCTTCATTGAGTCATCTAGATCAGCAAGCAGTTGGTCATTCCAAGTTCCCATCTTTCCATCGACCAAAACGAAAGCGCCCCTCAACGAGTGAGCCTACATACTTGACTACTCAACCAACCCAGAACTCACATTTTACATTAGGAAATGTGCTCAAGGTTGAAATGAGCGCAGCGAATTTCATCATACCACTGCTGGTTTGACTGCTTAATTCATCCGACGTATTTACTAGTATGCGTAAGACGGAAGTCCAGCCATGAGGCTTTTTCGCGTAAATTCAAAATATTTCTAGAAAACTGGTAAGGAGCATAAGTTACTACCTCCAATTCGTCCAAACAGTTCAAATGCTCTCATGTGATGAGCCCATCAGTTTGACAGGCGTGCTCTTGCGTACGAATGGAATAATGGTGACATTCGATGCAATAGCACAAAATGTACCTCTAATTGCAACTTGAAGAGAGTCGAGAATCACCAGAACTAAACCACACCACCTTACCACGTGAAAACAAAAATAAAGCAGGGGCTAAACAAGCTCCGCGCTCATCTGCATTGGATTGGATTAACCAGTAGAAGTAGGATATTCAAGCAGGCATTATAAAACCCACGGATCCAGCATGTCTCAATAATTGCTATCACCAAGATCATGCTAATTTGTGCTAAGCACTGTATACTAGATGAACCAAAATATTCGACAAATACCTGCGTCCCTAGGCTTATTGTTGCAAAGTACAAATAGGGCTAAACACGACGATATCGCCGACGCCCGGCCATCCGTAAAGTCGCTAAATTCTTTCAAAATTTTCTTCGATATTGATGCAAAGCAATTGGTTTTCACAAAATTTGCCAATGTTTTCAAGATCTTAGTTTAGAAGAATGATAATGAATTTATTGGGCGAATTTATATGCAAGTGACGGAGTTAGGCAATGCGGAAAGTAATTTTGCAAATGAAATTACATTCTTAGTTTCTTGAAGGTATAATTAAAATATGGATTAAACACTATGCAATACTTTGTTTGTTCGAATTGCCGGCTTAGGTCACTCGGGTGGCCATCTTGTTCTAGCCGGTTGGACGGCCTTCGGGCCGTGCCAACGGCCCCCAAGCCCTCTGTTTCCAGAATGTGTGTGTTCTGCCCTAGTGCTGCGTCTTCTTTTACCGTAAAGGGAGCCTCGGGACGCTACATTGGTGGCAGCGGAAAGCGGACCCGACTTCGATGGATTTTATCCTGCTCCTTGCCGCTTCTGGCAAATTTTGGCGGTGTGAAAGAAGTGCATGTGCTATGGATGGGACAACCTCTGGTATCTCGTAGCAGAAGGGCTGAGATCGACGTCCAGCTTCGGCATCTCCCTCGCCCTCGTGTTCGACAGGGAAGCTATTAACAACTGAAGCGACACTAGCCGTGGACTCCAAGCCCAGAGGAGGGCCAAGAGGCGCGCATTTGCTGCACTGAGTGCTACGCGGAATTGATGGCACTACAGGAACACATGCGTTCGAACCTCGACGACTGGGACGGTTAGCTCGTGGGTGCTTCTCGCAGCACTGATTACGTTGTGATGGCTGACACGGGAGGCGGACGAAGGGGAGCGTCGGGGACGACGCTCGAAAGAAGAGAGGGGCTGTGTAATACTTTGTTTGTTCGAACTACCGGTTTAGGTCACTTGGGTGGCCATCTTGTTCTAGCCGGTTGGTCGGCCTCCGGGCCGTGCCAACAGCCCCCAAGCCCTCTGTTCCCGGAATATATATATTCTGCCCTAGTACTGCGCCTTCTTTTACCTTAAGGGGAGCCTCGGGACGCTACATTGGTGGCAGCGGAAAGCGGACCCGACTTTGATGGATTTTATCCTGCTCCATGCCGCTTCTGGCAAACGTCGGCGTTGTGAAAGAAGTACATGTGCTACGGAGGGGAGAACCTTTGGTATCTCGTAACAGAAGGGTTGAGATCGACGTTCATCTTCGACATCTCCCTCGCCCTCGTGTTCGACAGGGAAGCTATTAACAACTGACGCGACACTAGCCGTGAACGCCAAGTTCAAAGGAACTGCAAAGAGAGACCTGCGACGTTGTGGTCAAGCATCCTCTGTAAGCTCTCTCTCCTGTTCTCAGATGTAGAATGTTCAGGATGCCATTGGATAGCATCGTTTTATGCTTTGCACACTTGGATCGCATGCATTTTGTTCCTATGACGCCCGACCGCCACATTTGCTCAGGTTTCTACGATGCCCTTGCGTTTCTTCCACGGTATCAATTAAGCCTGGAATCGCAATATGTGTTGTGTGAGGCTCGACTCATTCGAAAACTTGGATTCGTACCTCCATCTTTCATGGGACCACAGTGTCGTGGGAGAGGACGGCCAAGGAGCGCGCCATTGCTGCACTGAGTGCTACGCGGAATTGATGGCACTACAGGAACACATGCGTTCGAACCTCGACGACTGGGACGGTTAGCTCGTGGGTGCTTCTCGCAGCACTGATTACGTTGTGATGGCTGACACGGGAGGCGGACGAAGGGGAGCGTCGGGGACGACGCTCGAGAGAAGAGAGGGGCTGTGTAATACTTTGTTTGTTCGAACTACCGGTTTCGGTGACTTGGGTGGCCATATTGTACTGAGCCGGTTGGTCGGCCTTTGGGCCGTGCCAACAACCCCCAAGCCCTCTGTTTCCAGAATATATATATTCTGGCCTAGTACTGCGCCTTCTTTTACCGTAAAGGGAGCCTCGGGACGCTACACACTACTTGCTAACTATTTTCGGTGCCACTTTTGGTAGGGTTGCAGAGGAATCTTCCCTTCTTCCATCTCGGCTATTAGAAGGCTGGCTGTTCCTAGATGTCTTCATTGTGAGCACCGGAGAGGCGCCCGGTGGGGTAGTGTTTACATCGGAAGTGCCTTGAACTGGGGAGAGAACCACGTAGGTCCACGACTAGGTTAGCATTGTCTTCGCGCCTCTTGCCTGCAAAGTGCATTTAAGAAACATGTACTACAAATGTGGCAGTCTTCAGTCTTCCATGAAGAGACGGTAACTTGAAGCTAATGGCGAGTCTGGAACGCTTTGATTTATCCTCCTTCATTAACTTTGGTATTTTGACGACTCGCGGTATTATAATCAATGCCTATCTCAGTATCGTTTGAATCGTATAACACAGCTAGCATGTGTGCGCAACTATGTGCGTTGGGCACGGATTTGGTCGCATTGCAGCTCGAAGATGCCCACTTGCCTTGATACCTTTCTGCAAGAAGCGACAGGTGAAGCGTCTCTCAATTACTTTCAAGGTGATGGTAATGAGTAACACAGATCAGATTTTACCAATATTGACCGTTCTTTCATACAAAGACACGGCTCTGTTTTCCACTTACCCATGCGTCAATTCTTTTATTCACGCCTTTTTACTCCACTTACCCTCAACCAGGGACAATCATATTGCTATAGCCCAACTTTAAAGCGTTCCTCTAAGAGCGTCGGCAACCAGAATCCCTGAAACCATCCTGAGCACCACAAAGCCTTCTTTCCGTCATCAAATTCACCACGATCTCTGCACCACAATCACGCATTTCCACGTTAGCGCCTGGCAAGTGGTAGTCTCCCAATTAATAAAGGTTGCTCCAGCAGATAACGTGGAGAACCGCATCCACTCTCTTCCAACCCAAAATTCCACATTACTTGAAACGCGCTTTCAACAACTTTTCACAAAATTGTTGACTTCACTCATTTTATGATCTACGAAGTAAATCCACAAGTGTGTTGGAGTTGACTCATTCCAATAAAGGCACTGACTTACTGCAGTGCTTCAACGCAGGTCGTCGTAGGGTAAAGTATCGTCGGCGGAATTCTGCATCTTCAAGTAGCATTCAACCAGGATTGAATCGCGGCTACAATGTTGAATACTTCCATCAAAGCATATCTACTTAAGACGACATAATCTACTCCCACCCATCTTCTCCCGCTCTTCGCATCGTTTCCTAATTTATCACCAAGACATCAATGATAAAAGCTCATTAGTTGTCTTATCAGTTGCATCGACATGCTACTTTTAGAGTAGTACTGACTGGGAGCTTTGACAGCCAATCCAACTGTAGCTGTAATCAGCCGTTCTGAAACCTATTCGTCGCATACAGCAGTGCCGACAGCTTTTTTAACCCAAAGAGCTCACTAAAACTCCTCCCAATGGCAGCTTTCGTCACTAGCATTTAGAACAGTTCCGCCATACTCCATTAATTTCCTAAGTCCCTGCTCATTTCTTCCACATGAGTCAGTCCTCTGTTTTCCATCGCCATTCATAGCTACTAAAGAACAGTTACTTTGCACTAAAGCTTGACTCGCGTGAATGTCTACAAGATAAAATAGGTTGGTTCGACAAATACTTAAAGTGACGATTACGAGGTACACCAGTACTCGCGTCACATCCACAATTTCTGGTCAGGCAGTGCGGTCAACCTGGACAACTTACCGGCGGTGAGATGTTCTCTCCTTTGACCTGTAGTACCTTTAGTGTCCTACCTCCCTCCCTCCACTTTCGTTTTCGTCCATCAAGAGGAATACAAAGGGAGACATTCTGCAGTCCTTTATTTCAGGAGACAAGAGGAGTTAACAATTTGCGAAGAAACTGTCGAATCAGTATCAAAACGTGTCCAAAGATGACATCCAGATAGAGAAATGGGTATGTTCGCGTTTATTCGCCTGTACGCAGTCTCTTTTGATTAAACATTCGATTTACTATCTTCGACGTAGATATTTAAGCAATGGAAAACCACAAAATGGGCTCTTTGCATCTTCAAGAGTACATCAGGAGGTTGTGGGGAAGTCCCATTTGGCACCTACCGGTGTGAGAATGTGGAAAAGGCGAGGAATTCATCCTTGGGACCTAGGTTTGCAAGAAGAAAAACAGAGCGCACTCGTCGCAGTTCAATTATTGCACTCATGGTGGACACTATGGCACATTCTCCCCCTTGACTATGACGGCTAAAACTGCTTCCAACTTAAGGCGCGTTTAGTTTAGACAGGAAAACATTGCTTTGTGCTCAGAAACAGGACAAAAACTCGAGCAACAGAGGCATGCAGACCGATCAGCACCAAATCAAGCCAACTGGTCCTGCGTAGCAAGTGGCAGTGATTGTTCCAACACAAATGTAGAGTAATTCGAATTCATTTCCCACCTCAAAAGGTCACCACTACCATTGATTAATGCTACTGCGTTGCGTGTGTGTAAGCGCGTCGGTGAAAGAAATGGATAGGTGACAATCAACGCTAATCTACCTAGCTAGAAGAAGACACGATGTTATCTTGCCTACCATACCACATCAGCAATACAATAGCTCTGCGTAAAGACAATGTCGCGCTCTGCATAAATCCAACTCAGGCTTTCTATCCAGCGATTTCTGCATCAACGACGAAGTGAGTTAAGCTGTTACAAAAAGTTTGAAATCCGATAATATCACTCGACACCTAAGCTGAATTTAAGGTCAAGATAAATGCATAGATACAGAGAGAAGGATCGTGAAGAACAGCACATCCAGTTCCGAAGTCGTGACATTCTGTACCCATTCATAAAGACGATAGCTTAAATTTAATCATATCACTTCCCATGTTAATCATTTAGTCTCCCTACTCACAGCATCTTAGCACATTCAACGCTCTTCGTAACCCTGATGTTCCAATCCATTTTTGCGGCTATGCAGTTTACAACACGACTTAACAAAAGCAGCCACTCTACTGGGGATAAAAACATATCTCATATTCCCAACACCAGGGTCAGACAGGTGAACAGAAAATTCGCATGGGTTTTACGCTAGCAAGGAAAGTGGTAATGCTTGATTATGCAGAGGAGAGTGGGAAGCAAATCAAGACTTACGCTGTTATATTGCCATATCATACAGAAAAGAGAGCCCCGATTCATCGCCCACGATTCCTCATTGATCGTCCAGAGATCTTTGAGCTGCAGAACTTGCCTGTATCGAGGGTTATGGGTCCGTCAAAGAACAGCATGTTAGCAGATTCTAAGTTACAATTGATGACTGGCTCAGCACGGGGGCGCATAACTTCCGAAGAGCCGCCTAAATACAGATTGGTTTAGCCCCAAAGGAAAGAGGATGCTTACGTTCCCCGTGGATGCATCTGTCACTCGCTCAATTGCAGTCCAGCAAATGTCGACTATTCGCGTGTTTAGATCGGCAACAATGAACACAATGTTTGACTGGAAATAGCTGGTGGAAGGGCGCTACAGTAATCGTAGATGAGCTCAACACCCGTATCAAATAAGTTCAAATCCGTTTTCACAATACTATCACTCCTGCACGTGCCAAATGAAACAGCTCCATAACGCCATCCTGATATACTCTTGGAAAGGGTGAAGGCCCTGTGTTGCACTAACTTATCCCTTAAACATCATCTACAAGAGCGCATCGAAAAATTAACCGAGCGCGACTTAGCATGGTCAAATAGTCGAGAACGTACCCACTCCTGCATCTGGATGTCATCTTCAGGTAGATCAAGTACTGATTTAGCTCCTTCTACACAAACTGTTAACCCATTGCCCTCCTCGAAATTAAATGAAAATCCAAAATGGATCAAGGCAGAAGAATAATAAAAATGAAAGAAATCCAATGGTCGCCATTTCTGGACAATTTTTTTTGAAAGGAAAAATTGCAAAGCGTCCCAAGTTCTCTCAAATAAACGGACTTCACTTTCTATTATTTGACGACAAAACAGATTCACCCATGGATTATACAGAATTGAGGCACAATACACCGACTGAAACAAAATTACACAGCTCAATAGATTCCACTAGCAAACAAATAAGCTGATGAAATATGATACATGTCAGTCAAAGTGTTAGTGCCATGAGTGAACTGTGGAACGAATGCTTTGTAAACATAGCCAGAGAATAAAACAGTGAGATATCATCGCACAAATGCGAAAAGCCTATATATCTTTAAGGCTACTGTTTTAACAGCTTAAAAATAAGGCAACCTGTGACTACGATCGTAGTCTTAATCCCATGGATTATGCTACGAGGGCCGGAAAAAAGCTTACGAACCTTCGAGACCTTACCTGCAGTAAGGCGCCCGTCTGAGCTTAAGGATTTAAACGAATCGATTCAGATCAAAATTTTGTTTTAGAATTGCATGCAAAGAAACAGCTCACATGGTTTAAGCATGTTTTCGAAATTTATTTTAAAATATTCGGAATGCCTAACACACTGGAATTGATTGCCAACTAACAAAGTTGTGTGCTACTAAAGAAATGGCGGTATTGTGTTTGTTTGCTGCAGTGTGCGAAAATGTGCCAAGGTTCAAAGAATTAACCTTACGCACACAAGCTCTCACTATTTTTATGGGGATAGAATTTCTGCAGTTGCACAAAATCTTAATTTATGTAACATTTTCCCAGCTCTAGCGCCTTTCAAGCAGCAAAAAGTACTACAAATGAGGCACGACGAATCTATTATTGTTCTTTTCATTAAAATCGTCCCAAACTTGCTTCATTTTGTTCAGAGCAGCTGTGCTCCTTCAAGATTACATCCCTAAATAGCATGTTCTCAAACTAATACCCACGAAGTATTAAGCAGCAATCTTACGACACACTTGTAGTGGGATCTTTCCGTTCCTCCTCTTCCTTCTTCCCCACCTTGCTGTTAGAAGGCCAAATTTTTCTAGGCACTTCCTTACTTAAGGTAAAGGGCGGATGCAGTAGTCCAATCTACGAAGATGAAGTCTCCGGCTCCGGTGATAGAGCAAGCTCGTCGGCGACCACGGAGAAATTGTTTTCTCGCCCCTCACCTAGAAAGCACATTCAAAGCCACAAGTATTACTGTAGCGTCCCGAGGCTCCCCTTAAGGTAAAAGAAGGCGCAGTACTAGGGCAGAATATACATATTCCGGGAACAGAGAACTTGGGGGCTGTTGGCACGGCCCGGAGGCCGACCAACCGGCTAGAACAAGATGGCCACCCAAGTGACCTAAACCGGTAGTTCGAACAAACAAAGTATTACAATTACAACACTGGCTTTTCTTCAAGGGATAACAATTGTAGCGTCCTGAGACTTTCTTGAAGGTGCAGGTACAGGACAGAAGGTTATTACATCTATGTATGGTAAATGGATGCCTAAAAGTTTCTCTTTTTTAATCACGACACATGAGCATCTAGAATGGTGATTCGGTGGCCGATACATGGACTGTGGTCGTGTACACAAAAAAATCGCGTCCCCGGCCTAAAATGCGAGTCGTTTGGTTGCACTTCCATAATTAAAGCCTTCAGTAGTCAGCCAAGAATGAAATTTTGGGCTTGTTGCCACTCCATTTCCTTCTGGATCTTAAAGCATTGTGTGTGTATCTTTGAGATCCGAAAGATTTAGCATGGTTGAGTAGGGAGTCGGCCTTCGAAATTGGCATTTTCATTGCTGCGCACTGTTTTATGCACCTGGTATTGACAAATCCAACAGTTAAATAAAGTAAGCAACCACTCTAGCACCCTCAGTCTTCATCAGTTCCACCTTGGGCTTTCGTGTAATGGTCTATTCTAAACCAAGGTGTATTAGTTCTGCCCCTCTGTGGATAATTGAGGACTCGTACTGTCAATAGCTACTTTGTCCCCTGGAAACCCTGTGGACATGGATTAAAGTGGTCTTATTGCTATGTGGTTGGATTTTTCAGAAATATCTGTAACTGGCGCAAGTTTGGCATCTACCACCTTCTAAGCATTTACGTGGTCCAGTTGCTCGTGTAATTCTTGAAGGTCTGCTTCCTCCAATGATCCTGGGACCAGCAAGCGTTCAGGAGAACTTTGCCGGTTGAGCTAGCCTCCAGGTCATGCCTGCAGCTCCAGTTCTATCATATGTTCAATGCATGCATTCTGCCACGGCATTATGCCTTTTCGTGTTTGGAGAGGTCTTGAGGCCCTGCACAAACACTGATATCGAATATGCCACTTTTATTTCCGCATTCACAAGAATATTCCACGCATGCCGAATAAGTCAAGATAAAGCAATGCCTGAACAAAAAAATTTTGACGTTTGTTATCCTTCTTTTTGTTTACTTCTACCTCCACCCAGTTGGACAAGGGTTAGTGCTGCCGCCTAAAAAGTCTGCAGGTAAATGTAGGCGTGCGGCGGGAGAATAAAGCGTTAAAATGCTGACAGATTGAAGAACATCCAGTTTGCTTAATTTCCTCCATGTATATCATGGGCATCATTGGCCCTAACATTGGTCGGTCTGTTGGCGTCGTTAACTTGGCAAGCTTGTGTAGCCAACATTCACCGACTGCGGATAGCAAAGAAACCCTCATAAGATCTACAGCGAAAAAAGGCTAATCGTACGAATCAATTTGACGCATATTTTTGCATGGGGACACAAGGACGTTGCCATAAAGTTGCGAAGCAGATGGCGAATCTGCATGAGCTTAAAAAAGTCTTTTGTCTACAGTTCAAAAACTTCAACTTACCTCGTTCACGTGCACCAAGTATTTATTCCGACTGCCCACACCCTGTACGGGTGACGCACAAACATCAGCTTCAGTGGGTCCGCTTTGTTTATCACAAGCGTACGCACATGTCAGAGGAATTGAAGTAAACGAACTTCTGGTGTTGAAAATCAAAGGCCGGAAAAGCATCTCAACTCGAAGGCATTTTAGGAAGAAGAAATGCGTCCAAAACAAACAAAAGTACCACTTGTACATCTAATCCCCGCGAACGCGAGATCGAGACGGGGTAACACGTGTCGCTGTCATAACATACAGTCCCCTCCGAACTTCGGCAAGCCATTCAAATATCTATCACGCATCCATTTAAAGTTACCACCTCTGGATTATACTGCAGCCCCAAAAAGCACTTCCTCACTCCTTTAGATTCATTTTTACTTCATCTCACCAACCCTCCTTTTCAGTTTCTTTAACGTATCTTCTGTGGTAATTTGTAAACCTCAGGTAGCCCCTTTTGCAAGTTCCCTGCCCTTCAGTAAATGAGCACATTTTTATCTGTTTTACTGGATTAAGTGCCTCAGAGAGTTATGAAAAAGTGCATATTGCTTAATGGAGAGATACACGTCCTCCTGGATTATTCCAAAAGAGGGACAAATAAATGAAGGAGGGAATAAATGCTTGTGTTGAGAAGNGACACATGAGCATCTAGAATGGTGATTCGGTGGCCGATACATGGACTGTGGTCGTGTACACAAAAAAATCGCGTCCCCGGCCTAAAATGCGAGTCGTTTGGTTGCACTTCCATAATTAAAGCCTTCAGTAGTCAGCCAAGAATGAAATTTTGGGCTTGTTGCCACTCCATTTCCTTCTGGATCTTAAAGCATTGTGTGTGTATCTTTGAGATCCGAAAGATTTAGCATGGTTGAGTAGGGAGTCGGCCTTCGAAATTGGCATTTTCATTGCTGCGCACTGTTTTATGCACCTGGTATTGACAAATCCAACAGTTAAATAAAGTAAGCAACCACTCTAGCACCCTCAGTCTTCATCAGTTCCACCTTGGGCTTTCGTGTAATGGTCTATTCTAAACCAAGGTGTATTAGTTCTGCCCCTCTGTGGATAATTGAGGACTCGTACTGTCAATAGCTACTTTGTCCCCTGGAAACCCTGTGGACATGGATTAAAGTGGTCTTATTGCTATGTGGTTGGATTTTTCAGAAATATCTGTAACTGGCGCAAGTTTGGCATCTACCACCTTCTAAGCATTTACGTGGTCCAGTTGCTCGTGTAATTCTTGAAGGTCTGCTTCCTCCAATGATCCTGGGACCAGCAAGCGTTCAGGAGAACTTTGCCGGTTGAGCTAGCCTCCAGGTCATGCCTGCAGCTCCAGTTCTATCATATGTTCAATGCATGCATTCTGCCACGGCATTATGCCTTTTCGTGTTTGGAGAGGTCTTGAGGCCCTGCACAAACACTGATATCGAATATGCCACTTTTATTTCCGCATTCACAAGAATATTCCACGCATGCCGAATAAGTCAAGATAAAGCAATGCCTGAACAAAAAAATTTTGACGTTTGTTATCCTTCTTTTTGTTTACTTCTACCTCCACCCAGTTGGACAAGGGTTAGTGCTGCCGCCTAAAAAGTCTGCAGGTAAATGTAGGCGTGCGGCGGGAGAATAAAGCGTTAAAATGCTGACAGATTGAAGAACATCCAGTTTGCTTAATTTCCTCCATGTATATCATGGGCATCATTGGCCCTAACATTGGTCGGTCTGTTGGCGTCGTTAACTTGGCAAGCTTGTGTAGCCAACATTCACCGACTGCGGATAGCAAAGAAACCCTCATAAGATCTACAGCGAAAAAAGGCTAATCGTACGAATCAATTTGACGCATATTTTTGCATGGGGACACAAGGACGTTGCCATAAAGTTGCGAAGCAGATGGCGAATCTGCATGAGCTTAAAAAAGTCTTTTGTCTACAGTTCAAAAACTTCAACTTACCTCGTTCACGTGCACCAAGTATTTATTCCGACTGCCCACACCCTGTACGGGTGACGCACAAACATCAGCTTCAGTGGGTCCGCTTTGTTTATCACAAGCGTACGCACATGTCAGAGGAATTGAAGTAAACGAACTTCTGGTGTTGAAAATCAAAGGCCGGAAAAGCATCTCAACTCGAAGGCATTTTAGGAAGAAGAAATGCGTCCAAAACAAACAAAAGTACCACTTGTACATCTAATCCCCGCGAACGCGAGATCGAGACGGGGTAACACGTGTCGCTGTCATAACATACAGTCCCCTCCGAACTTCGGCAAGCCATTCAAATATCTATCACGCATCCATTTAAAGTTACCACCTCTGGATTATACTGCAGCCCCAAAAAGCACTTCCTCACTCCTTTAGATTCATTTTTACTTCATCTCACCAACCCTCCTTTTCAGTTTCTTTAACGTATCTTCTGTGGTAATTTGTAAACCTCAGGTAGCCCCTTTTGCAAGTTCCCTGCCCTTCAGTAAATGAGCACATTTTTATCTGTTTTACTGGATTAAGTGCCTCAGAGAGTTATGAAAAAGTGCATATTGCTTAATGGAGAGATACACGTCCTCCTGGATTATTCCAAAAGAGGGACAAATAAATGAAGGAGGGAATAAATGCTTGTGTTGAGGAGCAAGTGATCAGAGAAGAAGGACGTGAATTGAAAACGCATCCAAAAGGCGTTGGCAAGGCCTCATCCCTACCACCTGAATCTGCAACATGCATCCCTAATGCTTATTCAGTCAGTGAAAGTAGAGGTAACCAAGCCTTCTGTTTGACTTGAATTCATTGCAATGCTAAAGATAGAGAATAATTCACAAAAGTGCTATTTACAACTGAAAAGCACTGCAGAGTGTCAAAGTTCGATGCAGTCATCGCGGTTAAAAAGCAGGGGATAAAATGAGCTTTGCTCTCGGGCAAATATAAAATACTTCAAGCTGCAATAACAGTCCGATTGAGAGCGTTACAGTGGAAGCTTGACAAACGGAGAGCAGCGGATATTCATTCTAAGAATCCTCTGATTCCGAAGAAGATCAGGGTTTAAACCTGAACTGTTTCAAAAGTGAAAGACAAGGTGTGTAAGTGTTTACAATAGAAAATCGGCAAAGCAAAAGTTTTATCACGCTACAGAAACCGCCTTACTGTGCAGCTTCCTGAATTAATCACAAAAGAAGGCATTGCATCTAATATGGTGATTTTAGCATTAGAGAATTCTAGGAGCCAAGATCGCCTTAACCCTACGCACAACAACAGATGCATAAGAGGAAGATTGGCCCAACCCAAACAGGACCTCGTCGTAAAGACAGCGGTAGCAATTTAGTTCATGCGTAAGTGAATTAGACGGCGCAAGTTAGCAGAGGTCGAATCGTTTGACAAAATGTAACAACGATCAGGTTTGAAGTGAAAACTAATTTGTCAAACAGGAAATCTGTTTGATGAATAAAATGCAGACCGGGTGTGAGCTTACATTTGCACGGCGGAAACGGCCCTGAAAAAAGATCAGGGCGTAAGGGATGGCAAGATGCGCTAAATTTGCAGCAATTGGACAGACAATCAACAATTTATAACTTGCCTACTAGAAGTAAGATGCAAATACCGAGATCCAACAGAGTCAAATTGTCAGGGCAAACCTACACTCAACAGGAGGTGTGGCAAGACTGCCTTATTCCCCATCACACCAAGTAACGCACGCAACTTAAACTCGTCCGTGACAAGCACCACCGTCCGTGAAGATAGCTGGTAGTACTGTAGAGCGTGCGCACATATGCGCAATCGACAGTGTGGTGATTAGGGATATATCTTATGACGAAGCACCACAATACGCTGAATACAAAGCTCTGCAGCCTACGTCAGCACTTCTACACACAACTGCTTGCATTTGTAGGAGAAATTACCCATCCCAAAATGAGTGCCAGGACGAATGGTGGCCGGTTGTCGACAACGCGGAAGTGAAGCACACTGCTCCACCGCACTGCCTAGTAGTGTCATAACCAATCCCCATCAGTCGTGTTACATCATCGACGATGACATGGATGCACAAATTTTTGCTGCCAACCAATTCGATTTGACTGCACCACGTAAAAGGATGCAACTTCAATACTTGAGGACAGTGAATGGCATCAAGATGCATAAATCATGCAAACAATTTTTACCTCCGCCAGACGATCGGTAATTTCAATATGTTAAAAAGAGAGGACATTCGTCTCGGAATCAAGTACTTACACGCAAATGTCAAACCAAATGCCAAAAGATGTCTACAGCAAACAGGATGCCCAAGGCATAATTACTTACCGGTATCACGGTGAGAGATTCATTCTTGAAGTCAAAATCCGATGCGGATTCCTAAGTAAATCACAAAAAAAACTCCTTGGTACTTTCTGTTTGCTCAACTATTCGGTCTGCACCTCATAAGTGCATGTGACACTGAAATTTGAAGACTTCCAATGGCATCAAGGTGCCGAGGGTATGAACACAATTCCTACCCTTGGACGGAAATCAACGAAACGAATGCTCCACAAATGAAGACAGTTGGTGGGAAAGCCAATGCTTACATGTAAATGCTAATGCACACGAAAAAGTTGCAGCAAACATCGGACTGAGTCGTTCATTACTTACCGGTTTCACGTCGACTGGTTCACTCTCACCACCAAGTTTCGATGCAGCTTCCTAAACGGATCGCAAAACAGCACATTTTAGACGGCCTTATAACGATTTTGTAAAGTTGGGCATTAGATAGAACAATACTTCCTGTGTTTTAATTGTTTGAGCTATTCCATTGTTGCAAATAATGAGCCTACTTTGTCATCAGCGTACCCCATTCACGCCCGTTGCCCTGCTGCTCACCAGTGAGCACAAGAGCAGCATTTACTCATCGTACCACTCCAAATACGACCCTTTATAGCTTCCAAAATCCTTGTGCTATCCACCTTAGCAACCGACATAGAAAATGCCAAGTGCATACAGATACCATTCTGATTGTGGTAGCAAAGCGACACACCTAAACGTCAGAGTGGGAGGGGATGAACCGCGATTTTGTTTGGATAGTAGTGGCGGCACTGCACACGTCTGATTTTGCTGCCCTTTCGGTGAGTCACAACAGCGCAGCAAACGCAAAATGCAACGGAGAATCGTTGCAGTACTTATATGGCACGATTTTGTTGGTGCTATTCTGCATGGTACAAAGTGTTTACTTGAATAGCAGCTGCGTTTTCCAATTCTTCGGCAGCATGGAAATGAAACTGCCTCGACATGAACGTGACCCAAATATAAGAAGAACGTTTAAGCGTGTTTCTTTAATTTCATCTCACATTTAACTTTTGATGTGTGATCTGCATTATTTGTGAAGACTATCAACTTTAAACAACTGGACACCTAGATAATATCTCCCAAGTCTGTTTGCAAAGAGGAAGATGGAGGGCTTTCATTAAAACCGACAAGATGCAAAACAAATTAATGCTTGAGATACGAGGGTGCTCTTAATGGGGAAAAAAGTACGCTTATGATCGTGTACTGGTAAATCTTCCTCAAAAGCAGTGTCTCCTTACTCTGCAGGTTATGTTCCCCGAAGAGGCACTGAGAACATTGGCGTTCTTTAAGTTAATGCACAGCTGCACAGTGGTCTTCGTGCACACATTGCGCATGGTAAAATCAAACAGTCGAACCAATTGAGACGCTGATGGTCGTTGACACGGATCCACCGCCATTCCACTGCACACATAAAAGTTTCCATTGGGTCTAATTCCCAACGCCGAGGCTTCTGGGCATGCAAAAATGCAGGATTCTCACCGATCAAGGAGACTTTTTAGAAATGGTGGACGCGAATGAATCTTCACGGAGTGGGGATTTACATCCTGGTCTAACCTTCGTGTCAGCATCTCCCAAAGTGAAATCGTCATGCTGTAAATATCCACCGCCTTTGAGTGGAAGGTGTAGAATTCATCTTTGGTATCTAGGTTTGTGAAAAAGAGGGAAAGAGGGGAAGCAGTATGCGCTCAAGCACTCCGGTAGGAAATGCAGGTGCAACACAATTTTTCACAACCAGTTGCAAGTTTAACTACTGCGCTCACGGTGGGTACCACGACAGCTTCTTCCAGTTGACTATGCTAGAAAAAATAAGTCTGCGTCAAACTGAAAGCCAAATGAGGCAGAGGAAGTCACCACATGCATCATTCAAAAAATACTGATCAGTTGTATTTCCCAACACAAAGGTGGAGCCATTCAAATCCATTTTCCACCTCAAGAGCTCTTCACCAGCAATGATTACTGCTTTTGCATTCTACGTGATGTGGTAGTGTGTTGGTGGAAGAATTGGACAGGTGGTGACTAGCAAAACTACTTCATCTAGCCTGCATAACACGTGGAATATTACTCACCATAACACATCTACGTCACAATAATCCCACAAAAGGATGCTGCCACAAGCCACATAATCCAAGCCCAAGCTTTGCATCCAGCGGTTCCGTCATCGGCGACAAAGTAAATAGAACTCTTCCAGAAAGATTCAAGTCTGCTCATATCACTCCCCATTTAAGCTGCTTTTTAAGTGCGTATCCTGAAAATGTAGATAAATGTCAAATGCAGAGAGTAAGGTCATGTGGAATAACAAATTAGGTTTATAAACGTGACCCTCCGTCTTTTTATTCGCAAGGACGATAGCTTGAATTTGGTTTCATCACTCCTAAAAGTGCCTGCTTATTCCACTCAAATCACGCAACATCGTAACACAATCACTTCCTTCCGTGGTACAGATGTTCCAGTGTTTCTGACAATGGCACTACATGTCGCCTATTTCCGCAGCAATTCGCTTTACAATATAACTTGATAAATACGAGTCTCCCGTTTCTGACAATAAGGTCCGAAAAGAAAGTCGGACCTACACATAAGTGTTGCGTTGGTAGTAATAGTGGCAACGCGAAATCGAGGCCTCAAATTTTTGGGATTAGTTTAGTTAATTATGAAAAAAAAGAGTAAAAGATACATCAAGACTTACGCTGTTTTACCTCCGGCGCCATATACAAAAGGGAGCCCTGATTTGCTGATTGCAGGTCCTCCTTGTTTGCCTCAAAAATCTTAGAACTGCCAAAGTCGCTTATTTTGAGGGTGGTGCATCCGTCAAAGAGCCTACACTTTCTTGAGGTAGTCCTTATTGCGGACCATCTACTGGAACCAACCGCAGAATGTAATATTGGGGGAGTTTCTGTGCATTTAAGCCAACCGATTTGTGGCAATGTTTCTAGGTTTCCGCTAGAGCATATAGACTTTCAAATAATTATATATTTTCCATTTTGGTGTTTTTGTAATATGATTAAGCTCATAAAAATTATTGCAAATGGTGGACTCATTAGTTATTGCGAATAGTCAGTTAATGCATTTATCTGTCAAAACATTGGTATCATTTACATAAATAAGAAGAACAGTACATATAAAGGGGTGGAAGTGAGTTAGGTCTAAATATAAAACACCTGCGTGCACAAAGAGATGATGTCAGGCTTCGGAATCACTCGATAAGACGCATCGTTAGAATAATTGTTGCAAACATTGTGTTCATTGTCTGTAGTCTTTGGATTACCTCAGCTTTTACTGCAGTTGTTTGCGGTGATTCTATTTCTGTCTGTCATTGTGACATTCGTGGTAGCAAAATGCAATGCTACAAATTTTCAAAGCGAAGAGAGTGAATATAAATGGCGATGGAAGCTACGCGTTGGCAGCTGCTAACTGGTTTGCTAAATAGGAGATACTAAGCTAATATAAACAACTTTTGAATTGTTAAACTCATCCCTTCTCCCCCATTTCTCGATCAACTCTTTACTTCTCACTCTCTTACTCATACACCATCCTGTCCCCACATTATTCGTTCCATTTCCTTCTACTCATTCTTGAGTACCAGCTCCACTTTGCTTACTTCTCGCACGGTGCGTCTATATGAGCGTCATCATAGACTACCGACATAGCTACTGGCTGTACGCAAATCTATGCAAAGCGTTTCGAGAAACTCTTGTGCTGTGACCATCCACCTCATCACCGGTCGGCTGATACGACGTGCAAGCGCGTATGAGGTGCGGAGCGAAAACACTAACCTGTATCCAAATCTTAGTAGTAATTCTGGATGTCATAGCACCATTGTCCATCTCTGAAGCCAAAGCACCAAGGCGGACCAACACGCAACTTTGAGCCAGTCAACCATCAGTCGATCGGCGCATCAGCTGGTCAACAATCCTCCTCGTTGCCGCCCTCAAGAGGATCGTTATCACATTTACGGGTACAGACTCAGTGAGTCAGACAGGTAGTCAAGCGCATTGTTGACTTGCTTCTTGCTGGCATCCGGCTTCCTCGCCTTCTCCGTCAGTTGCACTAACCGAGCGTTGGGCAGCGTATCAACCTGCTCGACAGTCACACCGCCCTGCAGCTTGTTTAACTCCTTATCATTGCAAATTGGCCAATTGCAGGTGACGAGGAATTACACGCGTCTTCTTTTTGTTGCGCGTCGAGTTACCCGCCGATTTTAAACACATCGGAAGCTAAGTACTCAAAAGAGCACTGAAACCAAGTCGACGGGTGCTCCAGCACCCATACGCTCCGCCTAGTTGCCACGACGCGACAGACAGCGTACACAACCCATTCACGGGAAACTGCAGATCAGCCCGCGCCAACCTCGTCTTCGCTTTAACCTGTGCTGTGGCTCCTTTGCTTCTTCCGCTCATTGCCTCCTCTTCCCACTGTTGACACAAAAGCAACCAACCAAACTAAGCGTAATTCCGTCACGCGACACACTGCATCCTCCTTAGAGCCACCACATATCACACTGGCACGCACTTTATATTGGCTGCATAGGAGCCCAGCTACTACACGTCTTATTGGCTCGGCACTTTTGACGCCTCCTGCTATTAGTTCTCCCATTCCTCATGCTACTGCATTGGATCGACAATTGCTTCCGACCTGAATGGATCTCACTCAAACGAACACATGAGGTTCTTCTGCTTTAAAGCGGTTTTCCAAAGCATCTATGTGTGGCCGTGTCCATTGCCATTATGGTGATGAGTAGGTCAGCTGTACTAGATTAACTGGGTATTGTACTTAGATTTCTTTGCACTCTTAAGAAAAGGCGTCCGAGATGGGGTAAGGTGACGTGGTTAGTCCCTGTTAATGGATCGATGGAATGCGAATGAATAGGTGATTGCCCTGGGCCATATGGGTGCAAGGAAATTCGATGGACTTTGATGTTACAGTCATTGTTATTCCTATCAATGTCATTCCTGTTAGCCTTACGCACATGCACACAAAACCACAAATATGGTATAATATGCTTTAGTGAAGAGAAATAAGTAGGAAAAATAAGTGGTTGATTGATGATTGATGTAATGTTAAAAACTTAACAAATAATGTGCGAAAAGTGGAATAAAAGTAGATTGTGTGTTTAAGCTAGGCTACCACTCCAACCTACTCGACAGTGTCGACTCATTAGAGAGAACACCAGAGCAAGAGATTTTGGCTGGCCTCTTTTCTGGACTGAGAGGGCGAACGGTAGACGAAAGGTGCTGAATGCGGCAGCTACACGACGACGGCAAAATCGTTACTACCGCCTTTTACTACGAAAGGTGGTGTAAACTCCTCTATGCCATAAAAACACCTCCCATCTTTGTCGTTCCATCAGAAACACCATCATTTTGCCATGCGTACCTACTCTTTCGTCACCTCTTTCTCCATTTTGCTATTTCTCTCCTTCTGTGGATAGTTATTTGCACTCCACTTCCTCTTGTCGCATTAAGATCCCTCTTTCCATAGGCATTCGAAAAGTATTTGAGCCATTTCATAGCTTGCGTCATTTCCTTCTAGATCTTCCTCACAGTTGACCCTCTTTCATACAGGCTGAAATTAAGTATCTGCTGGAATCCGGTACGCTTTGTGGCAGATATTCCAAAAGACTCCTGTTCTTCTAGATAGAGAGTTGGCTGGCTAGCTTTGCCAAGCTCCTATTCTGGCAGCCTAAAGGTTGTTAATGCTAAAAATGCATTCCTTGGGTGCATAAGTACGCCCTGCCACTTAAAAAAATCAACAGGGCTGTGTTAGAATAAGAAGTTGCAGGACGCATAATTCTTGATGAGCCTTAACATGTTTTATGAAGTAATTTCAAAGGCTCTCCACAATCAACAAGTGGTGTAGAGTGCGTTAAGTCAAATGGGTTTGGAGGCGCCTGGCTCAACCTTAGAAACCAGGCTGCAAATTACCATAAGTTAGGTTGTTTTGAAGGTGAAGGTAAGACTATCACTTGTTTGTGCTGTGGAATTAGGTCGAGAAATGACGAAAACTGCAGTACAGGATAGTTTGGTCGTAAGATTTGCATGAAATATGGATTTGAAGCTGAATTTTAGAGGCCACGGTTGTAGCGTCCCAATACTTCCTTTAAAGTAGAAGGCATAGTACTGGAGCAGATTACACATATCCTGGAAACGGAAGGATTGGGGGCCACTGGCATAGCCCGGAGGCCAGCCAACAGGCTAGTACAACACGGACATCCAAGTGACCGAAAGCGGCAGTCCGAACAAACAAAGTATTACAACTGTAGTAGCAGTTGCCCTTGGATCGCCATCAGGAGGAGTATTACCAATGTCGATTCACTTGCAGTTCTATGTTGCCTACGCATTCAATCACTGACCTGTTATCCTACCATTCCTACTACTCTTGCTCCTTGCGACCACTGTGAATGTTTGACGATCATAAAGACAGAAAGACAAATGCACAAGAAGTAGTGAGGCACAAAAAAGCATTTGTTGAAGTGATTTGAAAAAGGAAGGGAGAGAAGAACAGTACCAAAGGGGCACCAGAAGCTGGCCAACGAATGTCCACCACCATCCCGACTGCCCACTCCTGCATATGATCTACACATTGCCAAGTATTGACGTGCCACCTGCCTTCAACTCTCTCTAACCTATCCTACAATCCCTCCCTTCACCGCCTACAGGCCCTTGTCCCCTCGTCAGTGGCCATCCCAACTTTCACATAACATGCCCTGTAATCCATCCATCCATCCATCCATCCATCCATCCATCCATCCATCCATCCATCCATCCATCCATCCATCCATCCATCCATCCATCCATCCATCCATCCATCCATCCATCCATCCATCCATCCATCCATCCATCCATCCATCCATCCATCCATCCATCCATCCATCCATCCATCCATCCATCCATCCATCCATCCATCCATCCATCCATCCACCCTTCAGCTACAGCTTATAGTAGCCACCGAGGGCTTGCAGGGTTTGAGTCGGGAATTAGAGGACCTGGACCACATTCGTGGCAGTAACAGTCTTGCGTCTCACGTGCTCAGTGTATCCGATGGCTTCGCGGACGATGTTCTTCATAAGGACCTTGAGGACGCTGCGGGTCTTGCCTTAGATGAGCTCATTTATTTTAGACATCAACAAGTTATTTAAAAACTAATTAAGTACTCATATCGTAGTCCACAGCCACAACACGGGCCTTAAATAATCTTTGAGGACGTGCGTTAACCATGAAGATAGACACTCAATTAAAAGAAAAATAACGTAACCTTATAAACTTACAAAGAATAGGCACCATTGAGTGACAAATGACAGCCACCAGTAGCGTTTAGTGTTTAGAAGGTACAAAACATGAACACTTCGACGCACACGACATTGGTAGAAGGGAAGCAAGAGGGACAAAATAAAACGAGACAAATCTGGATACTCGCCTTTTTGGTAAAATTCCACAGAATAGCAGTCCTACCGAGCACAGGCCAATAATGAGTCGCCAAAGTCTAGATTAAACACATTGTACTTCTTTTAATTAGTCTTCGGTTATTAATTTGAACGAATGTTGTTTTACAGTGGGGTGCAAAAAATAAGTGAACGCGTTGTATCCTCTGACAGGAGGGTAACTGCGAATGTTAACATGACTAAGCACACCAATAGTCGGACTGAAAAGGATTGCGATAAATAAGACAATTACACAATTGATTGAGATTTACTTAGAATTAGGTATTGTAGGCCGTGCAATGGTTTAAGCTCCCCTATTTGTACAATGAACAGTGTAATTCTTTACCATGGTTAAATAGCAGAGTCACTTTCAATTCCGCATTGCAGTTCTTTGATGTCAGGCTGCTCAAGTGTTTCCCCAGAATAATTTGGGCAGGCATACCCTTTTGAGTTTTGTTACTCCTTTCCTTTTCTGCATTTTTTAACTCTTACCTTTCCTTCATATAGCTCAAAACCACTCACGCATTCATAAAGAACAAAAGCCGGCTGCATGAACGTAATGGTGATGAAACGCGCGATTAGAGGCACTAATTACAGGACTTGGAGTCTAAGCTAAGTCTCACTTTTGCCTTTCGCTCACAACCGTGATATAAACATTTAATTTTTAAAGCCACATAAAAGACTCGCACATTTTTACCAGGATCCTTCCTGTTGTATAGAACTGCACATGGTTACGCCTTCTAGGTGGTATAGCTCTTTCAATCATTCCAGCTTGCATTCTGCTTTGCATAATGGCAGTTTTTATTACCCATCAGTAGCCGAACAATACATAAGCTTATGACATCGGCTTCACAGTAGCAGGAAACGCTCACATCATATTGTCCAAAACAATGTTGCCATTGAACGCCTGGTAGTTGCCATTCATTCATTTCTGCGGTAGCTGGGTTTTCAGGCTCTTCATGTCTTCAACTCAGAAAGTGGATTTCGAAGTGATTTTGCACGTTTCAGCCTGTTGAACTTCAGCGTCGCGGGTAAGCTAATCCACCAACCAGGCCAAATACTTCACGTGACGTTGCACTAAACAGAACTCCGCATCAGCCGACCGTGGTGGAACATCGATCAAGTGAATGCCTCAACTGATATGTTTGCGTGCCCTTTATTCAACAGACTTTTCTATATCAACGAGTACATTACCAATAGCAATTTTCTTTTGCGGTTGATTAGTAAATGACTTCAAATTGAGCTTGTGGCAATGAATCAGGTCGATGATATGTTCAATTCAGCCACACAATCCACGTATTCAAAGCCATCTTATGCATGCATCAACAAGGTTACAAAATCAAAAACTTTCTGCTACCCACATTGCATCGCTTTACGCTTAAAACCAACAAACAACCGAGCGATGGAACTGCGCGGACTATTCAGCACCAAAATCAGGCCGATCGCTTCGGCGTAGTAACCGATTGCAATTTTCTCAGCACAGATGCGGAGGCATTTAAATGCATTTCCCACCTCCATAGGTCATCGCCAGCAGTGGTTATTGGTGTGGCGCTCTGTTTGATGCCTCAGCGCGTCAGTAGAGGAAATGGGGAGGTAACGGAAATCAAGGCACCTATATTAAATAAAGGTCAGGGTCATTATGCTTACCAGATCAAATCTGCATTACAATAGCCCTGCGCATAGGTGATAGTGCACTCTCCATAACCCCAACTCAAGCTTTTTGTTCAGCTGTGCCTGCATCAGTGATGAACTGAGTAAACCATTCTGTAGTGTAGTGCTTAAGCGTGGAGATAAATGGAAGTGCTGAGAGAAGAGTATCATAAAGAATAGCAGATACAGTTTCCAAATCATGACAAATCATCTTTTTATAGTGTGGAAATGTTAAGTCTGGTCCACTTTTCAGATGATTTTGAAATTGGCACTAAATGTCACCCACTTATGCGGCCATCCAGTTAACATCATGGCTTGGAAAATGCAGATCTAGCAAACTGGAAAGGAAAGCATGTCTTGTTTCTGACACTGTGGTCTGACAAGTGCGCAGGAAGTGCACATAAATGTTACGTCGGCAACTAAAATAAAAGTGGTACTTAGGCAGAGGAGGGTGGAAAACACATCGAGATATAAGCTGTTGTATTCATAAGCCGTATGAAAAAGAGAGCTCTAATTCATTGACCGCGAATACTCTTTGTTCGACTTCGAGATCTTCAAACTGCCAAGGCCGTTTGCTTTTGAGCTGTGCGCCTGTCAGGGAGAAGCAAATTAGTTGGTTTTAAGTCACAATGGATGGTTGGCTCAACTCGAGAGTGCCCAACTTCCAAACGGTTGCCCAACTGCCAAGGATTGATTCAGCCTTCATTCCTCCATGGGAAGCATCTGTCGCCCCCCTCAATCACAGCCCAGTGGGCGTTAGCTGAACACTGACTTAACCATCTCTAAACAAACGGTTAACTCTTCGACTTTTGGAAGTAAACAGAAGCCAAAAATAAACCTCACATGGAAGAAAATGGAAAAATGAAATAAATCCGATAGTCGTTTACCACTGGACATTGCATTAAGTTAGAAGTAGAGGAAAAATATTGTAGGATATCTCAAGTATTCTCAACTATACAGACTTCATTTTGCATTGTTGGGCAACAATGCGGTTTTACGAGGTTGAGTTGCACAATGCTGTGACTTTGAAGCACGACTTACGCAGCTTAGTCCCCTTCACTAATAAAAGAACTAACTTACGAAACAAAATGCACGCCATTTAAGTAGTGTTGACGCTATTAGAAAAAATTGTGGAACCAATACTTTGCAAATGCAAACAGGAAAGTAGAGCGGTAGAACATTGTTTGCACAAATGCCAAAAAAACCACAAGCCGATGCAATCAGTCCTTCAATGTCCGAAAAATGGGGCTACATGGAAGGACGAAGGGTATAGTGCCGAAATTCAGCTCAAGAACCAATGAATTCAATCACAGGTATCCAGTAACTACGATCATAATCGAAACTATTATGGGGCATGTTAAGGAGACTGATACCGATTTCGTAGCAGAGCATCTGCCCGAAGCCGTAAGTTACTGGAGAAATGGGAACCATGGAATCTTTTGTCACAGTATAAATGAATGTGCCTAAATAATTACGGGCAAAGTAGAATCTTATAGGCGGTTGATATTTTGTATGGATGGAATGTCCAAGGTCACTTCTAGCGCCATTCAAGAAACATCAAATTTTTGCGATTGAGATATGACGAAACCATAAGTGTTCTTTTATGTCGAAATTACTACGGAATGGGTCATTTTATTCAAAGCACCTGACTTACTTGGACGCTAAAGCCTTAAATACAATGTTGGCAGGACGGTGACCTCGAAAACATCAATTTAACGATACACAGACTTTTGTTCAAGGGATAACAATCGTTGCATAAGGACAGGACAGAACATGTGCAATTGACCTTAATTCGATGCTGGCCCACCCTGGAAAGTGAAAATGGCTGAGGCCCAGTGTGGCCATTTGGCCAAACGGGAGAGCTAAACAACCAACATATTACTCAGCTATCAGATCAGATTTATTAAATATCAGAATCGTGTATGGCCATAACTTGTTTGGATTCTAATAGGAGACTTCAAGATTGATTTTATTCAAGTGACTGTAAAAGCGATTTCCTCTGCCTGAATCGGTGGAATGGATATTGTCTAAGACTAGTAGTTTGTTTGACCACCGGGTTAAAATGTAGGACAACTTCGGCACTTTGCCATCACAATTTTGATGCCTTATTTCGGTCTCAGAGAGGAATACAAACCACTGATGGCTGTCATTTCTTCGTTTGGTAAATCCACTCAAAAGTATATTTTGAATTATGAGACGGTGGTTAATACATGGAATGTAGCCATCTACACGAAAAAAGCTTGTCCTAGGCTTAAAAACAGTGTGTTATTTGTGTATTCCTACTAAACTCCTTCAGCGGGCTGATAAGAGTGCGATATTTTGCTTTCCGCCATTCCAATGCACTTTGGATGCCCCGATGTTGCGTGCATATAGCTAAGTAAGGAGTTGGCCCTCAAAACTAGCACCTTACTTGCCACACATTGTTCCATGAACTCCACGTTGACATATCCAACAAATGAGTAAAACTAAAGCCACCAGCAACGGTTTGTGTCTCCATGGTTTCCGCCTTGACTTCTTTGGTAAAGCAGTCTATTATAATAAATGCATATCCGTTTTCTGTTTTGTGCATGATGGAGAATCCAAAATATCAATGACCGCTCTTTACACTAGAAATCCTGCGGGCACGGGTTGAACTAGTGCGATTGCTGTGAAACCGGGTTTTTTTCGAACCATTAGCAAGTGACGTAAATTCGGCAGAAATCGGTAAAACAGAGGTGGGCTAAGACCACCAACATCATACCCTAGAGGGGTTTAGCATCTTCTAATCACTCACGTGGCCTAGTTGCTAGTGTAATTCTTGTAGAACCGCTTGCACTACTGAACCTGGGACCAGCAAGCATTCAGTGGTGCTTTGCCATTTCATCTTGGTCAGTTAAGCTGGTCCTTGGGTCATTTCAGCAGCCCCAGTCCTGTTATGTGTCGAATGCAGAACTTCTGTAGGGTTATCGTGTCCTTTTGGCCTCAGGAGAGTCTTGAGGTGCTACACTTGCATGTGTGCACTAATTACGCTGGATCATGCCGATCACTTAAGGTTCGCGTTCACATCAACATTTTACGTATGCCAAATAAGTCATGAAACAACATTCCCTGAACAAAAAGAAATGCCGTTTGTTCCTCTCCATCCCAAGTAGCACTACTTTCATTTAGTTAGACATGGGTTATCGCTGTTTCCTGGAAAATTCTGCAGGCAAGTGTTAGTGCACAGATGAAAACTAATGTGCTAAATTATTGACATATTAAAGGTTACTTAGCTTTCGTAAGTTCAGTCACTTAGCTTGATTAATTGCCTCTTCACGTCTTTATCTTGGCCATTACTGTTCCTAACAATGGTCGGCCTATTCGTCCCACTAGCTTTACGAGCTTGTGCACCAGTAAAAGTTTAGTCGCAGGAATCATTTCATTTAATCTCGTTGAATGAGAACATAAAGGCGTAGTCATAAAATAGCACTTGGAAGCGTCGACTCACTTGGCTCACATGTACTAAGTATTTATTACAGCCACCCACATCTCGTGAGGATGTACAGGTCAGGTCAGTGGACTTAGAGTCAGCAAAAGACGGGAAAAGCACTTGGAAAAGATGAATTGTGGTCAAAATAAACATCCAAACCCTTTTAAGACCAGATGCTCCCAATAGAAAGAATTATCAGGGTATTTAGGCAAATACCTGGATTTACAACATGCTTCATTAATGGCTTTCTAGTCCGTAGAAATAAAGGTACATAAGCCTGTTGTTTTCCTCATACCTATTGAGACGCTGAGGATGGAGAGCCCAAAAAGACTACCAATTTCAAATTAAGTACAAGTAGAAAGCACTACAAAGTGGTGGAGTAGAAGGCTTGCCCGCCGAGTAGCAATGCAAGAAAGAAAAGGAATGTTTGCCTTGCCACACACATGAAATCCTTTAAGCAGCAACAACAGTCCGGGCAAAAGAGCCATACTTGACAATGGACAAACGCAGAGTACCAGATATAAATCCTAAAACTGCGNAATGCAAGAAAGAAAAGGAATGTTTGCCTTGCCACACACATGAAATCCTTTAAGCAGCAACAACAGTCCGGGCAAAAGAGCCATACTTGACAATGGACAAACGCAGAGTACCAGATATAAATCCTAAAACTGCGCCGAATCGGAAGAAATTCGGACCTACGAAGATTTGTACGAACGGTNACGCAGAGTACCAGATATAAATCCTAAAACTGCGCCGAATCGGAAGAAATTCGGACCTACGAAAATTTGTACAACAGTAACGGTAAAGAAAACAGACAGGTTCGTAGCGGAAGACTAATAAATTAAAAGTTGATCTAGGCTTCAGCAAGCACATTCCGGAGCAGACCCCTTAATGAATCATCAAAATAGAAGACGTTTTAAGCGACCTAATAACGATTTTGAAGAGATAAATGTTAAACAGAACAATAATTTCAAACTATCCAACTAATTGGGTCCCAAAATTCCCGCATCTAATGTAGCTACTTTGGTAGAAGAGCAATTCATTCATATCTATTGCCTTCTGGCTCACTATTACGCACCTTATGAACGGTATTTATACATGTTCTCACCTCAAAAATGATTCGCTACAATTTAAGAGGCCTTCAACACACTTGTGTCTTTCAAAGTAATTGTGCTACATAACTTAGCACCAGACTAGGCAAACTCGGTTACAGCTGACCATCGTCATGATTGTAGTAGCAAGAAGATACAAAACGTCAAAGCTGGAGAGGGTCATTAAGTCAGTATCAGTAGAGGATGAGTATGCCGTTGTTGCAGCCAAGTGAGCCGGCTTGGCTGCAACTCGTGGAAAGGTCCAGCTTCTGTGCTTAAAGGCGTAAAAGGCATTTAAAAAGCGCATGGCATGCAAACGCTTCCTACCTCTGCCAGACAGTCGGCAAGATGAAGATGCTAAAAGAGAGAAGACACCCGCTTTTAATGCAAACACTGACATGCAAGTGTCAAACTAAATGCTAAAAGATATCGATAACAAGCGAAAGCCAAATACCTCGTCATTTGGCGATACCATGGTAACTGATTCATTCTCGCAGCCACAATCCGATTTAGCCTCCTAAATATACCACACAAAATAAACCTTTCGACAATTCAACGGCTGGGGAAGTGGTACAGAACGATGCGTCCCACGTGCTTAATCATTCTGTCCACACCTTGCGAATGGATGTGACATCAGCACTTAAAGATTTCCTATAGTACTAAAGCACATAACAAGGACAACTATTTATGCTTCTAGATGATGAGCACTGAAAGATTTATGCTAATAAAAATGACTTTCGTTTCGAAAGCCAATGCTTGAACACAAATGCTAATGAGTACGCAAAAATTGCAGGAAACACAAGTCTAAGTCCCCGTTACTTACCAGTGTCGCGGTAAAAGATTCACTCTCATCGCCAGATCCTGATGAAGCTTCCTGGATGGATTGCAAAACAAGACAATTTACACTAACTTANCTCTCATCGCCAGATCCTGATGAAGCTTCCTGAATGGATTGCAAAACAAGACACTTTACGCTAACCTATAACGGCCCTGCAGAGACGAATATGAAACAGAACAGTATTTGCGTGCTCAAATAATCAAGCTACTACATTGGCATCAGATCACCCCATTCGTATCCATTATCTTCCAGCCCGCTTGTAAATTAATAACTATTTCCCCATCTCCTCACTATCAAATTAATCCTTTACGTCTTTCAAAGTCATTGTACTGACCACTTTAGTACCAGATAAGGGCAAACTCACTTTCAGCTAAATGCATTTCCGTTCGTAGAGGCACGGTGGCATACATAAACGTCAAAGTTGGAGAAAAGCCACTACGGTTTTGGTTTAGCAGTATTAGTGGTACTGCACGCGTTTCGTTTTCTCTCCCTTTGGTGAATGGCGATAAAATACCTCGCCACACAGTGCGTCTCTAAATCGTTTCATTACGTAACTGGCACCAACTCAAAAGTGCTGCTTCGCACCTTAACAAGCAAACATATATTACTACGATCCCCGCCTCAAAATGAACATGCCTAAACACTGACATGCACTTGAAGACATCTCAGCAATTTTGGCCAAATTGTCATGCAAATGGTGTGATGTGTGACTTTCATTTGATGCAGAGAATTTATCAATTTTAAGCAGAGTGGCATCTAGAGAGTTGTGGAGGATGTAAAACGAAACGAAAAATTGCAATTCGAATTAATGGTGAGGGTGTGGGGGTGTTCCGAAGGAGAGGAAGATTTCTTCGGAAATTATGCTTACTTACTGTGTCGGTTCTGGTCTCCAGAAAGGCACTGAAAACTTTAGCGCCCCTAAAGTCAACGTNTAAAATACCTCGCCACACAGTGCGTCTCTAAAGTGCTGCTTCGCACCTTAACAAGTAAATGTTTCACTACGATCCCCGCCTCAAAATGAACATGCCTAAACACTGACATGCACTTGAAGACATCTCAGCAATTTTTGGCCAAATTGTCATACAAATGGTGTGATGTGTGACTTTCATTTGATGCAGAGCATTTATCAATTTTAAGCAGAGTTGCATCTAGAGAGTTGAGGAGGATGTACAACGAAACGAGAAATTGTAATTCGAATTAATGGTGAGGGTGTGGGGGTGTTCCGAAGGAGAGGAAGATTTCTTCGGAAATTACGCTTACTTACTGTGTCGGTTCTGGTCTCCAGAAAGGCACTGAAAACTTTAGCGCCCCTAAAGTCAACGTACAGCTGCGAGGTAGTCTTTGTGCACACATTGCGCATGATGAAATCAAAGAGCTGAACCAATTGTGACGCTGACGGTCGTTGACACGGGTCTACTGCCAATCCACTGGATGCACAAAAGTTTTCATTAGGTCTAGTCCTCCATGACGAAGATGTTTTGCATGCAGAAATAGTAAAATCCTCACCGGTCAAAGAGAATTCTTAGAAATGGTGGGCACGAATCAATCTTCTCGGAGAGGGGATTCACATCTTGGTCTAATCTTCGTGTCAGCATTTCCCAAAGAGAAACCGTCATGCTGTAAATATCCACCGATTTTGTGTAGCAGGTGTAGAATTCGCCATTGGTACCTAGATGTAGAAGAAAGGAAAGAGTGTGCACTCAAATAGATCAACGTATATGATGAATGCAATATAATTTTCACCAGCAAGGTCATGTCAAAGCTGTGCATCTATGGTGGATACCGTGACGGTTCCTTCTCTTTTTCATGACAGACAAGTAAAATCCGCGTCATAGTAACACACGAGATTACATTGCTCACACCATAAAATCTGCACTGCAAAGAGCTCACTTAAAGATGATGCTGCATAACGCATTACCCTAATCCAAGCCTGATATCTAACAACATCCATAACAGTGGCGAATTTGATTAAACTCTCCCAGAAAGGTTTAAATCCCTTCATATCACCCTACACTCAGTGTGCTTTCTAGGCGTATAACATGCATTTCTAAATCATGACCTTCCATTTTTTGACTGCACCGAAAGCTTAAATTTGATGACATCACTTCTCATACTATTGGACAGATGTCCTTAACCCAAAAACATTTTAACACACTCACTGTCGTAATACATTAACATCAGATTGGTTAAATATTTGAAGGATGTTGGGTTGCGCATCAAAACCTACACTGCTGTACCTCCGGCGCCATATACAAAAGGGAGCCCTGATTTACTGATTGCAGGTCCTCCTTGTTTGCCTCAAAAATCTTAGAACTGCCAAAGTCGCTTATTTTGAGGGTGGTGCATCCGTCAAAGAGCAGCATATTAGCAGGTTTTAAGTCTCGATGAATGATTGGCTCTGTACGAGAGTGAAGGTAGTCCAATCCATCCGCCAGATGCAGGGCCCAGAGCATCACGTGCCAAATGCTGTACTCAACTTCTGAATAAATGACTACGGACAGAATAGAATGTTTTAGCTGCAAAAGAAAGAAGGTGCTTACGTTCTTTCAGAGAGGAATCTNTTTTTGACTGCACCGAAAGCTTAAATTTGATGACATCACTTCTCATACTATTGGACAGATGTCCTTAACCCAAAAACATTTTAACACACTCACTGTCGTAATACATTAACATCAGATTGGTTAAATATTTGAAGGATGTTGGGTTGCGCATCAAAACCTACACTGCTGTACCTCCGGCGCCATATACAAAAGGGAGCCCTGATTTACTGATTGCAGGTCCTCCTTGTTTGCCTCAAAAATCTTAGAACTGCCAAAGTCGCTTATTTTGAGGGTGGTGCATCCGTCAAAAAGCAGCATGTTAGCAGGTTTTAAGTCTCGATGAATGATTGGCTCTGTACGAGAGTGAAGGTAGTCCAATCCATCCGCCAGATGCAGGGCCCAGAGCATCACGTGCCAAATGCTGTACTCAACTTCTGAATAAATGACTACGGGCAGAATGAAATGTTTTAGCTGCAAAAGAAAGAAGGTGCTTACGTTCTTTCAGAGAGGACTCTGTTGCTCGCTCCATTACAACATAGCGAACGTCAGCTATCTGTGTATTTGGACCAGCACCGATGAGCCTGACGATGTTCGGGTGGTTGCAAGTAGCAAGTGTGCAGACTTCGCGGTAATTGGATATGCGTTCAGCTATCGTATTCGTAAATCTGAAATCCTTTTTCACTACATTCTTGCGCCTGTATGTCCCGAATGAGACGACACCGTAGCCTCCTCCTGATACGCCCTTGAAGAAACATGAAGAGCTTATTCTCTTTCTCATGATTATAAATCTTCGGCTAAAGAAACAGTTCAAATCTCCAGCCGAAATGACACCCATAGGCAATACAAGAATACGTACGTATTTTTCCACCTGAATGGCATCTTCAGAGACATTGAACACTGACTTAACTCTTTTTAAACAGGCCACCAACTCTTCGTCTTTCCTGAATTATAACAAAAACGCAAAACTTGGTCAAACAAGGGAAATAACGGATTAGGAGTAGGTCTAGTGGTTAGTGACTGCCAGGCAGTAAATTGTCGTAGTCGTAATACATCACCGCGTGTCTTGGGCTTTTCCAAATAAACACATTTCATCTGCCAATATTTGACAGTACACCAAGTTTACCTACTTATTTCACGGACTTACCTCCCGTTGACTCTGAAACACATGGTACAGCCTGACACACTTCAATAAACAGCAAACGGGTTCATTAAATGGAGAGAACTCTGAACAAGCATTTCCCTCGTCAATATTAGGTCATGAAACTCAAATACCTTGTAGTTGTAGTCCAAGAATAAAACTACAAGGCTTCAACCGTAAAAAGCATAAAACCCACAAGTATTTATGACGCATGGAAACAATTTGACTTCTACTCGCGTAGCCACTTGACAAATGCCTCCGATTTCGCAAATTCACCATTTTAAACGTTACAAGCAGAAAACTTTGACATATTGCTGTAGAAAATATGAAATTAAAATTCAGTTCAAAGATGCAAAATCAAATCAAGCGTATCCATTAACTAAGGTCGTAATCAGAATCACTACATAGCATCATAAATGGACTGGTGAAGAGCCTACAATTTCTTAAAACTGCCTCTACCGCGGAGCATCCACTGAATCTCAGATAAACGCAATCAAAAATGCAACACCGAGAGGGTGTCTGTGTATTTAACCTGACATATTCGCTCTGGAACATGTGAGAAAAGCATGTAAACAAACGGCTCCCAAGTCAGCTAAAAAATGGCTGGAACTTTTCGTTATGAAATGTCTCAAATCACAGAGATGCATAATATATGCATAAAAANCTGACACACTTCAATAAACAGCAAACGGGTTCATTAAATGGATAGAACTCTGAACAAGCATTTCCCTCGTCAATATTAGGTCATGAAACTCAAATACCTTGTAGTTGTAGTCCAAGAATAAAACTACAAGGCTTCAACCGTAAAAAGCATAAAACCCACAAGTATTTATGACGCATGGAAACAATTTGACTTCTACTCGCGTAGCCACTTGACAAATGCCTCCGATTTCGCAAATTCACCATTTTAAACGTTACAAGCAGAAAACTTTGAACATATTGCCGTAGAAAATATGAAATTAAAAATTCAGTTCAAAGATGCAAAATCAAATCAAGCGTATCCATTAACTAAGTTCGTAATCAGAATCACTAAATGGCATCATAAATGGGCTAATGAAGAGCCTACAATTTCTTAAAACTGCCTCTACCGCGGAGCATCCACTGAATCTCAGATAAACGCAATCAAAAATGCAACACCGAGAGGGTGTCTGTGTATTTAACCCGACATATTCGCTCTGGAACATGTGAGAAAAGCATGTAAACAAACGGCTCCCAAGTCAGCTAAAAAATAGCTGGAACTTTTCGTTATGAAATGTCTCAAATCACAGAGATGCATAATATATGCATAATAATCTTCTGCTTTGTGTGTCAGTTTGAAAATATGTAATTTTTTGGACAAGTTCTGCCCATTGGAAACATTCACTTTCCATTAGTGCTACTTTACATTTGCAATTCTTTTAATTAACCGTTTGGGTTAATTAAACATCAAAATCCGAATTGCGACTTATGTAGGATGATAACCATGAAGTGATGATCAGCAATCCTACGATTTGTTGACTTGGATCCAATGCATAGCATGAAGTTCCATAAACAATCAAATTGATCCCTTTGCGTGAAGGTGAGATTGTAGATGTGAAATGATTTTACTAGGGTAGTTGCGGACACCGTACCAATTATTAATGGTAGAAAAATGAACTTTTGTTCTTTTAAGGAAGGCGCTATGGCATCTGTTGGGACTTCTGTGGCTGAGGCTGCATCCTCTAGAGGCAGCTCAGTAGCGTTGTTAATGCTGCATCGATACCTTCCTAATGCCTTCATTTAAAATTTTGGTGTTGCAATTGTATCCGTGCGTGTCGGGCAATTTGTGTCAGCGTATCCTACCTTTATCAATGCATCCTAGCTACGCACTGAAGAAATGCCTTTGAACTGCCGGATCAACACTTACTTGCAGCATTTTTGAAGCACTTCTGCGAGATCATCCTTACGCCAGCTAGAGTGCAACAATATGAACATATACGAACTATTAAATGCAAGGAAAATGTCGCAGATGGTAGAGTAAATATCGAATCTCCCTTCATGGGAGGGAGAAACCACTAATAAGTCCTTTACGATGAAGGTTAAATCGAGTGAATGTTTGCCAGATTCAAGCTGCTACTTACTTGGACCCCTTTTATCCCGGCTACTTCCATCTTGCCCACTGGACTTAAATGAACGTCATTTGTGCTAATTGTATGTTATTGACAAAACAAGGTGTGTTTTAAGTTTATGCAATAATAGTGCAGAATCTGCAATACTGCTTAGACCCACTAGCTGGCTACACCTTACCCATTATGTGACCTCCTCGATTATTGCAGCTCAACCACCAGCGCATCAATCTGCACCTTGCATACGACGTTAACAATCGTGTTAACGGTAAAGCAGTTGGCCTAAGCTTGGTGTTTTTCAACGGCCTCCACTTTCAGCCTAAAGTTCTATTCCAATGATGACGGATGTTCATGCCAGAATTGAGTCTACCTAAGAGAGACAAAGCATGTGGCTATTTGGGTTTCTGTGCGTACTTCAAACAGCAGTTTTTTGTTTTGTGTTGGAAAAGTAGGAATTAACTGACATGCACATGCACTTGGAATAATCGTTTATTTACTTGTAGCTTAGGTTGAAAGTGTGCAACTGAGACAAATTCGTAGGCAAGCGGAGATAATTGATCCTCTTTCTTGAAGATGAGACAAGTACTGCGCGTCTGACAAGCACATATAACCGCCTAATACTATCCGACAGAGGATGTCTTTCTCTCGACATTCTTCCCAATGCAAAAAATTAGCGTGGAGGCAGGAAGGCGGAGTGATAGAAGCATCACAGATCTGAAACCTGACTCTCTCATCGTCAATAATCCATCCTAGTTGGTTGCGCAGTGTGGACAGAAGCTGCGGTTATAACCCAGTCTAGTCTATGACTGGATGTCATGTATCACTGTTGAGTGATTGCGATAGGATGGCGCGACGATTTTGCCTTGATGAAAGAATTTAATCGGTATGTGCTGATTGTCTGTCTGATTTCGCCAGCGTTGGACGAACTGTGCATTATGTGCCTTAAAACAACAGCGCGCATAAAGTGATTTGGATGAGAACCCTCGCGTCTATTCTTTTACACTTCTATAAGAGCTGGTGGTGCTAAAAGAGAAGTGTTAACTGGATCCATCGCGCATCCTATGCTCCTCTCCTTCCATTCAAAAATCGTTTTCGTCAACCATATTTATTAGCGACTTGACAAAGTAGCAGCGCATCGCAACGCTACCTTGGGTTGCTTATGCCACACAGTCATGCTGCCAATTAGAAACCATGTTTTATTTGGCAAAAAGCCTATTGTCGGACACTTTCATTTTCTGTATGGGGCATATTTTGCCGTCTGTATGTTGTTTTAAGCATTGGTTTCGATGATACAGGCATTCCGTTAGACAAGGACGTTTACATGTTTGTGATAATGAGGGTTATTGCACAGGCAAATGGTCCTTTTTCGGTTCTAGCATAAATGATGAACTAATTAACTGATGGCTGCCTTAGGTGAAATTTCATTGACATCCGAATGCGATGCTGAATGCGCTCCGACCCACATAGCGTAATTTCTTCAAGCGAATCAAATTAAATGCACCACTATTGGATTTATGCGTAAAACTAAAATTGTAAATCTTCTTCGCTTTGACCATTTGATGCGAAAGCAAAAGTTGGTCTCACCCATCTTATAAACACAAGGTAAAATTTAAGTGTATGGGCTGCCTTCGTTTTGTGTCTCCGCGTCATATAAACGAGCGTCTGGTGATCATTTTTTAACTTGGACATGCCCCCGTCATACTATTGTCTTGGGCGCACCTGCACGAAGATTATTTACGCAGACCAAGGCTCCCGTTATTACAAACACTTCAAAGTAGTAGTCCTTCCGATGCACCAGCGCATCATTGCACCCACGCAGCGCTTGAATGCATTAATCATAAAACCTGATCACAACCGCGACTAGGTTTTCTTCCTGAATATACCCTCCTCGTAATGATGGGAGTGTATCACAACCTTACATCAAATTTGCGCATCTAGTGCGCTTGGACACTAGCAGCAAAAGCGCAGAAGTAGGCACGGTTCGACGCCTAAATTTGATGGTAATACGCATTTTAAAGAGGTCTGAAGTTATCGAAAACTCAACAGATTTAAGTGGGCACAAAGTCAAGTGGTTGTGGCGAAGTTGGTGAAATAAACCTTACGTATCAAACACAATGTTACTTAAAATGGCACCTCTTATTTAAGTTTCTTCAGCTTTGTTATGCCTTCAATGATGGCAGAGGCATCAATAAAGTCCATGCAGCATTTTACCTTTGTTCTTAAGAAATCAACAATTGATATAGCAGCTTGTTGCTATCGTGGTGAATTGAGGTATGCTCACTTTTCGACATGACATCAGATTACACACAAGAGTGGAAACCTGAAGTGGATAGCTGTTGTAATTACCCTTACATAGTTTAGGTAACAATTGATATAGCAGCTTGTTGCTATCGTGGTGAATTGAGGTATGCTCACTTTTCGACATGACATCAGATTACACACAAGAGTGGAAACCTGAAGTGGATAGCTGTTGTGATTAACCCTTACATAGTTTATGTATTCAAGTGCTATGTGATTGTAATGATGCGCTGACGCACTAGACACACTACTATTTGGGGGCGTGTGTGATAACGAACGCCGTGGCTTGCGTGAATGACCTTCGTGCAGGTGCGCTTGATACGATCTTATAGCGGAAGTGTGTCTCGATTCTGAAAAGCAAACCGAACACTCGTTTATGTTATGTGGTGTCACAAAGTGCAGGAAGCACCTACACATGATAAATTTCACTTTGTGTTTATAAGCAGGTGGGACTAACTTGGTCTTATTATCAGACGAACAAAGCAAACGAAATTGACGACTGTACCTATGCACATAAACCGTGTAACAGCGAATTCAATCAAATTTCTGCTAGCTTGCTAGCTAGCTAGGCTTCAAAAATAACGTCAAATGACGGCATTATTCGCTTAAGAAAATTATTCTGCGTGGGCCGAAGCCGATTTGGCTTCACTTTTCATGGCATAAAGTAAAATTCGCCTAGGACAATCATCATTCACTTCGTTCATTATTTATGATAATACCAAAAAATAAATTCAGTGCAGCGTATTTATGTGCTTGGTTAGAATTTGCTTATTTTAGGCACGATTTATCATGCGGTCGTCTTCGACACGCTAACATGGAGTAACCGCTGAAGAAACACACTACACCATTAACTTGACAAGTACATCGACCCATTTTTAACATTCGCACAAAGTCCGAACGCAAAAAATGCAAATAATCTATTCCCTCCTTTCCCATCATCATTATAATTCGACTTCTACTTTGCTAGCAGCAAGCATGAATTTAAAGTGAATTTATGCACACTAGAAAAGACCATTAGTCTGGCAGTCAAAGCGGTGCCAGGTCCAGCACCTTTGAGATAGTTTGGCTTTTACACACCAAATCTCCATACAGCAATGCAGTTTACACATCGATAGTGATGCGGATAGAGGTTGCCTCAGCATGGCTCAACCGTACTGGCACCCAATCGGATGCCACCGAAGCTGAAGCTGTTTCCCCATTGTTAATCTTTTGAGAATGGAAAGAAGGGGAAATAACTGTGTTTTTTTATTATCTGGCGATAGCATACACGGAAGTAATGAAGCGCAAAGCAGGCCTTGGTGTGAATAGGCCCTTAAGTGAACAGCTCAGTTCTATTTGAAGTGACAGGAATGGAGAAATGCAGAGGCGCACATTTATTGGTTCATACTTGGTGGCATCATCATACCATTAAGACTTTAAATAATGAATTCAGCGTGTTTATTATGAGTACTCTGCCTAATTTTACGGCTATGATTCTACTTCATCACAAAGCACTTAGGTTAGAAAACAAATTAAAAGACCCGTTTTGCCGTATTTTATTTGAGTCGACCAACGTGTTACACGATTGAGTTATCCATCTGTATAAGAATGTGCATGCTCGTGTATGCCCATGATGCAACTATTTTTTCATTATTCATTATTAATCTAATGCAAGCTGAGTATTGTATTTCTATCGTTCACAAGTACGGCCTCTAGGAACAACCGGCCTAGGATCCGCACGGAAGGCCGTTTTACTTCAGCCTACTCTTGCATTTCGTACCGGCAGCAGCGGTCTCAATAAAGCCCAAGCACTAACTGCTAAGTTTAAAGTGAAAAATGTCAAGTGCAAAAACCGAAGTGCAGTTTATTCCGGCCTCCTATTGATGTGATCCTTTCTCCGATTCAATTTGCTCCCCTTTTTATTTTACGTCACTAGCGCACTTCGCGTTGTGTCTCAAGAAGGTGATCATTTGAAATTCGAAATGGAGGAACTAAAATTTTTCTCCATCACTAAACGCCCCTCCCCTCCCGAGCATGCAATTCGTGCATTTCATGCAAACCTCCGCATTTATAGGGGTACAAGCTATTTAGGTGTCCTATTTTGCCTCGGAGTATAAACGCTTTTATCGCATCAATCTTAAGTTTAGCATTAAGCTATCCTAGCCCATCATTCTTCTTGCTTAGCCGAGTTATGGACAGCAACTGGTCCTGCCTGGTGCTTCAGCTTTGTCTGCAGCATTTTAAGCCGGTAATTCGATATAATAAGTTGCAATCACTTTGCTATGAGGCGATATGGGTTGTGATACCACACAAATTTACGGTTCTGAACTCCGGCCCTTAACAAAGCAGCATCATGACTGCAGCAAATAATTGTGGAAACAACGAATTCCAAGTAAGCCATATGTGCATGCACAGTAGGCATTGTTAAGGGCATAGGAACGGATCATGTTAGGGATGCCTGCAGTTCTCGTCTGCATGGCATCGATGGCATCACCTGCATATCCTGATATTTGCTGTTTTCAGTTGACCATCATTAACTATTTCTCATTTCTGGGTATTGCATTATTGATGAGATAAAGGGTGGCAAACATACTCTTTCCTTGAAGGTGGTCGCAACAAACATACTCTTTCCTTGAAGGTGGTCGCAGTCCAGAGCTGTGGAGCTCAAGGAATGCTGGAAAGCCGACGAGATTATAGAACGGAATGAATTGCCGGTAAAGTGGACAATAAATACGCGCTGCAATGCAGTGATTGGAATAAAGTTTCTGAAAAGTGACTGCGAGGGTTTATTTTGAAAAGGTTGAAATGCATATTTGGACATGCCTTCCTCATAATATTAGGTATTTCCAGTTGAAGTAAATAATTATGGCATAGCCGTCTTTGCAGTCATTGTGCTAAGGCAACACTTTTGTTCCAAATCAAAACCGAAGGACGAATAGTCGATTGAAATAGGCCAACGTATGCACAGTGGCGTAAGTTAGGGAAGTCCTCGTTACCAAGGCGGTGGTTTGTCACATCTCAATCATTTGTGCACACTAGGGACATTACGTTAATCAACCGAAATGCAAACATCTATTTAATAATTCGAAAAATCATGTAGTAATTTGGCAGTCTACCTTTCATTGCAATAGCGCCAGATGAAATCTGGATTATTTAGGCCTTTATTACAGCTAAAACACGATCTGTTCCTCTCAATGAGGCCAATGACCTTGCGAACAAGCCTGCCTACCTTAAACAAGTTAATTCATCTGCCTTACCAAAGAGACAGTGTGCCGAGCAATCAGTTTTGGGAACAAAACTTTATGCTGTAGCGAGTAGGAATGCAAGTGGCATGTGTTTACAGTAGGACCAACTAAGAATGCTGTCATTTTTGCCTCATTTGTTACCCACTTTTGGCTAGCAAAAGCATCAGTGTGGAGGACGTGAGACCGGGGAAAAGTATTAATGTATTTATGGGTATCATGCACTCATTTTCAACAATCCCTTTCTATGTCACTGTAGGCTCCCACCGCCTACAAAGTTTTCGATTAGGCTGGTTATAAGTAGCGCAAAACGGGTTTTAAATTTCTATGCATTATTGCGTTTCGAGTTTATCAGGGTTGACCTAAAGGAGTTGCACCCACCCCTACGATTTATCAAAGGCCACCAGCACCTTAAGATTGAATTGGCTGTTCAGAGGGCAAAAGAAATGGACCAGCTAGTCAATCCCTCCAATTTCTTGTTTGTCTTTGACGCCCAATTAGTTCAGATCGTTTTGAAACTTAAAATTTGTTTGCATGAGCATAGGTTTTGACTCTTCATTGATCAGCCCTTCCTAGTTCCCAATGCCAGCAACAAAGAGATTATAGCACGCATTAAAACGAGTGAGAGAGGTACCCCTTCAGGTTGCATGCAAAACTGCGATGGTGCTACTAAGTAGCGCATGGTTCCTTCTACACAACTAATGACTCGTTGTTAAAAACCACAAAAATATCAAGTTAATTTACCCCTGATCAGTGCGAATGGTCAGGGCTTTAAGGGAAGCAAAAGGCGTTTCTTCCTCTTCCTCCCCTAGATAAGTGGTGGTTTCGTACCAACGAAGCTGTAACAAGGCGAATTTCGCTTGCTGAATTTAAAATCCTTTTGAACATTGCAAAACAGGAACTCTTTTCGAAAAGCGGATGAACGCAACTTCTATGTGCACGGATACTTTGAGTATGCCCTAAAACATGTGGATTTCGCGGAACAACAAACGAAGCAGATGTTACTCTCATTATTAAGCGCGCAATATCTAGCGAGAGCTACACCTCAAAGACGTTAGACATTGTTTTTAAGTTTAAAGTATGTTAGGTGATTCAAAAAAGTGGTAAAATGCGCGAAAACCCTCCGCACGTTTGCTTTTGTGCAGTTCTTATATCGCACAGTGCCAGCCCTGACCCGCCCCATCGGATTGTGGGTAGAATTTAACGCTATCAACCGCCTGTAATTAATAAACCACTTACACGGTCGTTTCTATGTACCACAAAAACAAATGTTTCCGTCAATTGCTTTTTGCCAAAATGCGTCAATTTGCCATGCTTACAACAAACGGCAGAAATAAACTGCCGTGAATGCAATTGATAATAATTTTAGATTTTCTGTTTCTTTTCATTAAGTAAGCAATATTCACCTTAGATACATTTTCAACAAGCTTCTGCTTTCAGATATTCATCAAAAAATATTGGGAAACATGCTACATTTTTACCGTTTCCTTGGGTTCCACTATTAAAATGCCCAATTTTGCGTTTCAGTCGAACTCCAGTTGCTCTTGACCCTGCTATTTTTAAGGAAGAAACAAACCCATGTGCAAACAAAATAAGCCGTGGAATCACTTCCCTTCCCAACTTTCTCATTTCAAACTTTATTTCTCTTTACAAATGACCTTCCATCTGCCGTCTGCATCACAGAAATGAAGTAAATTTATGTTTCCAGTGAACAGACGATTTCTTAAGAGGTTCTTTGTTTAAAGACTAAGAAATTTTGAACTAAACAATCAGCTGTGAAGACGACGTCACTGCTACCCAAGTGTTGAGGTGAGAGATGCACAACTACCTTTTCCTATCGAACGAGTTTATGTGTTGAGCAATTTTCTGTCATGAACTTTAAGTGAGTAGAGCGCCTTTTTGAGCAGATCTTTTGCTATCGAACGAGTTTATGTGTTGAGCAATTTTCTGCTACGAACTTTAAGTGAGTAGAGCGCCTTTTTGAGCAGATCAAGTGCAAACAAATGCTTTTTCAGTAGCTTGAATTAAAACGCTTGTGTGAAGCACAAAGCATTCCACTTTGAACATTTGATTGAAAGGTAAGCTCACGACAAGCAGCAGCATGCAATCTATGAGCCAAAACGACCAAACAGAGCCTGTCATTACTAAAACCACCTCCATTTCAAAGACACTTGTGGCCAAATTGGTAACTAAGCAAATTCACAGGCGTACTGAAGCAGCCTGACAGCGTAGGCTTTTGTCATACTAGGCAATGAAATAATTTGCTTGTGGTGTGAAAGCTTGACGGCTGCTTAGACTCTAGTGAACGGCGTGCAAGCTTCACTACTGCCAGGCCAATGCATAATATAAAGTAAAATGCAATGACATAGCATAATTTTACGCGAAATTCGCATTTTAATGTTCTTACGAATTGCTTACTGCACCGATAATTCATTTTCTTCGCGGATCCTCTCGATTTTTCCAACAACCTCACAACTTTGGACCCTGATCACCCTTAATGAAATGCACGTTTCGTTACTACTGTTTTATTAACAACGTATTCGATAAGCATAAAGAATAGCACATAGAGGGGTTTAGTAATAAGAAAATGCAAGTGGCACAGTTTGTCGCACAGCAGAACCGCAAGTATCTTCAGCGAGACCCATCTCTATCATGCATTTATGTAAGTCTCCTACTTGTCAGGTAAATTTGAATAGAGCCTTTCTCATCCTTTATTTACCACAAATGTGATGCTAGGCTCAATGAACAGTGAACAAAGTGCCAGATAAGCAGAATAAGGTATGCTATGTCAATATTACAAAGCAAATATAACTTAGTGCACCAATGGGTAAACCATAAGATCACATTAACTGAAGTGAAGCATGTGGTGTAACGAATTAATGTCCTAGACGGTTTCCTTTGAACAAGCGCATTCATGCTATTTAGTAATTCCTAACATAGTTGGGCCCTTAATTATGCAAACATGTGTCAACTATTTCCATTTCCCTCATTTCAAGGATTATTTTTAAGATTTTTAATAAATAAGGAAACTGCTACTTTAGCCAAGCACTTAGGATGGTGTTGGGTGGTGAAGTCATATATTGCAGCCAAATCAGCTGAGCAAATTAGCTCTTTCGATTTGACTGCGTCTGTGGCTAAATGCCTTGACGTCGGTTGATTAATGCAGTCATTCCTTCAGCGACAAGTGCCATATAACTTTGTGCCACTTCTTATAGTTACGCTGACGATTTCCCAGCATGATATCGCGTGTGATTTAAGGTTATTCAAACTTGTTACCTCCAAAACACACTTTAGCACATCTTGATAACATCAAGTCAGCCAATCAAAATCATGGAACATTGAACCCAATTTATTTCAAATCCTTCGTCCTAACCAAGTCTGGTCTCAAAGAGGTTCTTAATAGCGTGATAGGAGAATGGATAAGCAGAGCGTGTGTGGCCTAGCATTCACATTTCACTGAATCATGTAGCAGCGTGGAGAACGCATAAAGTTTAGAAAGAATTTTACGGAGCCTGCTTTAGTAGGACTGGCAAATTTGTTTTCTTCTGCGGAGATAATCAGATTTACGAGTATAAGAAAAGATCTTGCCTATTCGTTATAAGTAGCAGGTAATTTGACTTGCATATAAATATAGCTGGCTTCACAGCAATTCATTTTCACCGATTCCCACAAAAAGCACTAAATCTCTCCATCTTAGCCCTTTTGTGAATAGGACATCGAGCGTAACTTTAAACAAAGTGTGCTGTCCGGACTTGTCACTATCCTTTGAGGGAATTAGGATACATATTATACTGCATGTGCAGAACGAACCCCCTAGGAAAATTCTGCATCAAGCAATGCATTTCTATGTAGGTTCCTCATTGCGTTCATTTACGGCTCCTCCTATTTCACCTTGTCTCAAAATACTGGAGGCGTTGAGATTCTACTTTGTTAGCAGACTGAGAAAAGTTACCTCTGCGCTACAGCAGTTCCTCCAACGAAAAGGTCGCTGAAAAGCACAGGGACGCAATGAAGCCTTTATTTCCCCTACTTTCACATCCCGAGGACAGCCATTTTAAATGTGCTCAAACAACGAAGCTAACGGCGCTTAGCCGGTAAAATAACAGATGCTCATCCATCATCTGATTTCGTGCGACTTCAACGAGTGCTGGGTGAGTTTTGAACAAATAGCTTGAATAAAAGGGGTAGAGCAAGGGGAAAAATAAAGTCTACTAGCGGTGCATAAGTAGCAGTGGTTTTGTCAGAGGGAGATGCGAGTTTGGTGGAGGGCAAGGTATTGTAGCTATCAAGCAGCCTGACAACCTGGCTATCCCGGACGTGCTGTCCTGCGACAACACAATCTACAGGGCTGGCCTGAGGCCATCAAACGACTGAATAATATGGCCACTCAGGACAGTTGCAAACATGAAAGCATAAAATTCGTCGGGCAATTCGACAGTGCCTAATTAACCCTTCTGCAATTGTACAGTCTACCGCACTGACTACTGGGCCACTGACTGCGCCCAAGGGCTTGCAAGAAATCTCAGGAGGGAGGGTGGATGTCAGTCAAGAACTCTTAGTACCCCAATAGGTCTGAATTGCTTCTACTCTAATTTTTCAGACTTCCTGCTATAAAGCTGGTGCCACTAAATGGAAGGATTGAAGAAGCCACAGAGTCACCTCAACCGAAACCCCATTTACATTTAGTTAAGTGATTTTATTCCAACTCTATATTCACCTTTTCGACTAAAATGTAGCAGATATTTCAGAAAAGAACCTCGCTCACCTTCACGCTGTTCTTTACGACACTGCACATGTTATGCGTTGTTCACAACATTCAGGCATTTACGATTTACCTTATTCTCGTTTGAATTATCGACGGAAGTCGTCACATGAAGGAATAAAAAGGCAGCACTCAGTTGCCTCCCCACAGTTGGGCACCAGCACTGTCTTTGCACCTCCCAAATATAAATTTCGGTAAGACTCTTATAGGAGCAATGATTTACACTTGATTTTACTCGTGCGCAATTCTCGCTCACCACCGTCTTGATATGCTGAATCCACGAAGAGGAATAAACGCACCTCATTTCACGCCTTATTCGGTGTATTAGCATGAAAGCAAAAATTGGCCCGAATCTAATCGACCAGCGATCGGGGTGGAGCTGTCACTTTTATACTAATCAGCAGCAAATGTGAGGCACACTCACTAGAAGATATAGAGCAAATCCTACACTCTAGCAAAGTTAAAGTAGTAAACATAAGCAGATTAGACCTTCGAGTCCTTGTCAAAGCCCGATCAAGTTAAAGCATTATAGCAGATGTAATGCACGGAAGGTTGCTACCATATTCCGTGGGTGAACACGCAATTAGGCACAATATCAAATGGCCATCGTGTGGTTTCGCGTTGCTCAGCGGGCAACAGGAAAAGCAGAGGATGTCAGATTCTGCATTCATTTGGTACACCGGTAGCCCATTCATGGGTAACCCGCCTAGTGGTGAGGAATCGCCCTAATAAACTTCACTGGTGGTGAGATCAGAGGCCTTATCAGTGTGCTGCGCGCAGAAGTAAAATGCATTGTCGAACTTTCATCAGAGTTAAATGATGTTCTGATTTGCATGTCTTGAAGCACTAACTTACTCTTAATTTTATGACAAAGTCGGTCAAAATGTAGGTGAAAAAAAATAAGTGCACTAAAGACCTGTAAAACTGGATCAACTGGGAAGCCTACGTTTTTTAGTGGAAAGGGAACACATGTAAATGGGTAAAATAAGCAAATTATGGAAGCAAAAGCACACTTTATAAGGTTGATTAGTAAAAGAGGCAATATTTCGAAAGGCCTCAAGTCTAGGACTTGATCTATGTGACTGGACACGATTGTCGATAATTAAAGTGTGGGTGAAGCTGGAGTAAACAAATAACGTCGACGAAAATGACTTAGCAATGTTTGTTACATTCAAAATCACTGCGTTATTAGCACCGAGTCAAATGGCTGAAGAAAGCAGTCACGTAGCATTTTTTCTGCTCGTTAATTCTGCGATTGATACAGGCCCTGATTTTGACAGCAACTGATTTACAATTTGAAAACCAACACAATGAACTGCCATTTATAAAAGCAATGCGCTAGACGATTTGCAAACTTAAGGCAAGTACACTCACACGCATACCCACGCACCCATGCATACACCATTGGAGGGAGAGAAGTTGAACTCCAGTAGAATTGCAAGCTCGCACCATCCTTCCGTATTGTAGTCAGGCTAATACCCAGCCAAAGCACCAAGTCAGTTAGAAAGCGCTGGGGTACATTTGTACACGCCGGTTCTCTGTCGTCCCACCATGGCAGTACAGTACAATCAAGATATTTCTGCCGAAGATCTGGTGGTGCTGTTGCGTGCTTTTAAGGTGGTCCTATCTACTTCTAGATCTGTGTAAGAACATGACCAAGCTTTAGGTGCAACCTAAGTCCTGTGGTAAACATCTCTAATCATTCGTGAAGCGGTGTACTAAAACGCTCTTGGGTCTCCATTGGGCACCCCATTTGACTTACTTACGCCAAGGTGGCAGGGCACCCTACAAGAAAGAGCAAATATCCCTATGAGCAATGCAAGTGTATTCTCTAAATCAACGTCACTTGCTCGAAGGAAGTATTTATGCGCAATTATCGAGTTTTTGGGGTAAACAGTGACCAAGGCTCCGAGACTTCATTACTTGTGCTATTTCACCCCAAAAATATTTAACGATTGATGATGGTTGATGCTGGTGATTTACTTGAGATCAAAGTCGCAATGAGAATAGAAGCGGGAGTAGGGGTCAGTTATTTGACGCCTCAATGTAACTTGCAGCTGCTAGTAGCACAACGAAGTATGCTACTGACCTAATAACAAAATATCGGCGCTCAAAGTTCCCCTACGGCGTGTTCTGGAAGGGGTCTGTTGCACTGACTTGTGGATTGCAAATGCACGCAGTAAGTTGACCAGTGAGCACCAGTCAGCGCACATCCTCAAAGTGACCCACAAAGGTTAAAGTTGTGCGAGAGAGTCAGCTGAAGGTGATTCGTTGCCACCAAGGAGGCAATTGCATCTTCAGACCGGCACATGTACAGTAAGCATGCACTGCTGCCTCTGATGGGAAGTGGGGTGCTTCTGTCGGTAGAGGACGGAGGCCACCATTTGCCACATTGAACAAGCAATGAACGCAAATCTACAGACATCTGTGCCTCAGGTGTTCTTGAAATAAAGCCCCGCAGTGTACTAAAAGGAAGTGGTCAGTGTCGACTCAATGACCAGTCTGAAGCGAATTTCAATTACCTATGCCAAGTACCCCCAAATGGTGTGGAGGAGGTGGAAGACAGAGCTCTTATCCATTCCCCACTCTTTATTGCTTCATGCTTACTTTTACATGCATCATGTCAAGCTGCACGACAATCTTCCAACAGCCGCCTTCAGACCAGTAAATATGGCTTTATGCAAAGCGGCTTCACTGAGCCCAGGTATGCCCCTCATCGCACCCATATCAGCTTCCAATGACGTCGCATCAGTGACACGAATGATTGCCTCCTCCTGCTGCTCCACCACGATGCCCATGTCCACTTGGTTTATGAAGTGGTCATTGACCAGTTTTGCTTCCGCTCTACGGTTGAAGATGTGGCAGTGGAAATGAGCATCTTAAGTAAATGCTTGCCTCCCATGCCAAGCATGGCATGACTAAGGGGAAGGAGAAGTGGGAAACTTACGCAGACAGTGGACCTGCGTGACTCGCACAGTCGAAGTTCACATGACGTGCCGTGACGGAGCACTCAAATTTGGTGGAGGAGTCCATTGAGGCGTTGCACTGAGATTGCAATGATGTCTTACTACAATCTCCCCTCGCTTTCCGTCCCAGGCTATTCAGTGTGAAGACCATGCTTGTGCACACTTTCCTCACCAAGTGACTCACGATTTGCGGCATTCCCTCGCTTATGTCGGCCACTTCCGGACACTTGTCTTTGCGAAGGAAGGAAAACTTGTCATGATGCATTTATGCAAAGGAGAAGGCAAGCGCGTGATTTGGTGTTACCTGTTGAGGTGCCGACTGGAGACAACCCGACGTCAATTTCTTCCTCCTTAGTCGCACACGCGATGACCACACTGACGAAGAAGCAAAGCACACCAACCTGTTTGCAGTCCATGTGGAGAAGTGAAATGCAACTGCTAGAGTGTGGACCTATTTAAGTCGGTGAGCACACGCCATTAACCTACTTGTCTACCCAAGCAACCCGATATGTAACAGTGTTTGATTGGAAAGGGAAGCAGTCACATTTCTTTGCTTTCTCGAAGTTTACCTACAATGTAGCCACATAAGTGAAGACAAAAGCCGAACCTCCTTCTTCTCAATGGTACATGGACAAGTAGCGAACTACGCCCCTGTGCCACGTCAAAAGTCGGGAGGAAGAAGGTTTCAATACCCTCTGCCTGCTCTAAGTTGTCTAACCACCTAGTGCTTGATTGGGATATGAAAAAAGGAAATTGGAGTCAGTCACCCCACCTTCATGTCTGTAGTCAGTTGATCAGCACTCAATAGGTGGCTGCAAAGCATGCGTTCATATTAAGTGCTTACTGGCCTCGCGAGGTGTATTCAACAGGGGCGTGCGGCATGCTCCACATTTAGACAGGCGTATCGACTGAGAAATGAACTGCGACAGTAAGTCGGAACACTGCGAAACTGGTGATGCAGTGATCTGCATGCGGCCTTTGTAAGCGTACGCACCTCAATTCTGCAGTCTGCGCACGCTTTGGAGCAAAGTGATGGGCTGAGGACCAAAGGAAGATGTCGCCCACAAATGATGGTGCCTACAATTGCATTTCGACAGACGCCACACCAATCATGTGCAAGCGCATTTTATAACTAAATTTCTCGTTAATTAAATTGCGACCTTTGCTCGACCTCTGGTGCATATGCCAAGCTTGAATGGGCCAGTGGTGCGGGTGAATTTCAGTCTTTGTTGAATGCGCTAGGCGATTGACTTGCCTGAAGAAATGGAAGACTGCGCACATGGGGAGGAGGGCCACTCGGACCTGATCGAAGACAGCTCAACAGATTTTCGTACGTTTGCCTTGAGGCGTTTTTGCTCTCCTAAAGCACCAGTTCGCGCTCCTGCACAGTCGTCCTCTGAGTGCTCGATATTTGCTGTAAGACTGGGGCCTTTCAAAACACACTGACAGGCACTGCTGGTGACGAATGGCACACACCTGCACCGGAGCATGGCGGGCGTGAGCGTGCACACCCTGCGTGGAAGGCACTTCCAACGCCTGTCACACCTTGTGTCTGAGGTCCGTGTAACCTCGTTGTGAACACACTGACCGTGGCAGTCATCACCCAAACAGCTTACAGACGAATTCTAGAACATCTTCCATCGAATCCTCTACATCACCCAACTGTTTAAATTTGCTCTCACCAAGGCTAGTTCCTCCCGCTCATAATGCCAGTGAGCACAGCAGCCAAAACAACACTGACGTCGCTTCAATTCGAACTTACTTTCAGGCCGAATTCGGTGGTGCCATGTGACCTCTGCCTCTGTGACTTCTCCACTGCTCTTCGTTTATCCATCCACTATTCACAGATCACGCCAGATAAGTGGATTCGTTTGCTCTGGACAAAAGGAAACACTGCTAATGCAGGAGTTAATTGTGCATGAAAGGAAATATTGTGATGAGGATATTCAATGTCACGAAATCCATAATGACATACATTTCATCATTTAACCACAACATCTCCATTCTTGTGCTTGTGAACACACAAATTAAGATTAAATTAACACTCTTATTCATCATATCTCTAGAATCTAATGAAATTCGCTGGGAGGAGCAATCTCTGCTTGTTTGAATTTGGTGGTGGAGAGGTTAAAATCCATTGACATGCTTGAAATGCTGACTGATGAGCTGCGAATGCAATAGTGCCGAATGAAAAGGCGGCTATATCTGTTCGCCTTACTTTTTCTTTCTGCCTTTTTGCCTCATACTACCATCCGCTGTTTAGAATCAAGCTATCGAATTCTGTCGACATGTCAATCCTTAACTCTCCTCTATGCTGCCGCTGAAAGCGTGCAAGTGCTGCCACATTGGAAGCGTTAAAATTTAAATCGGTTTCTTCTAATTGATTACATCTTTGGAAGGAACGCCGTCCCAGCAAATTACTGTTGGTTTGGATTTCAGTCGATTTCCCTCAAACTTTAAACATAGGTATATTTTCGATGCATTATTTTGTTTTTACCAGATGTGCACAGTAGTTGAAAACACAAGATATGATGCTTTAAGTTTGCATGATTTTATAGCTGTAGTTAGGTTACTTAGGCATTGCATTATCGTCGCGTATAGTTTAGATGGCTTCCGGTTCCTGGATGAGGCATGGTAACGCAGCTATTGTGTGAAGTTGTGCGAAATCGAAATTAATTACCTCGGTGCGCTTTACGCAGCATTGCTTTAATGTGTATTTAGGACATGTTAGGTATTCGAAGATGGCTTGTGTATTAAGATGATGCAATATTTTATTTGATTAAATCCATTGGGGAGGATAGCGGATCGACTTGGCAAAGCTCGAGGCTGAGCACTCGTCATTGAATCCATGCCACCATTCCTTGCAACACGTTCACTCGCCTTGTCGTCTAACTCTAAACAACTTTTCAACTTCTAAGTACAGTTGTCGATGTATTTGTGAGTGCAATTTCAACGGCTTTATTCTGCACAATATTGGTGCAATTGCATTTGCTTTTCTCGACGCGGCACCACTATCATTACCACCAAAAGACTGCTTCCTCCGCAGCAGCCAAGCCAATTCATGAGCATCCACTCTTTCCTATGCCATTCGATGCACAGATATGCGTTGCGACCCATTCCGAGTGCATGATGCGGAACAGACGAGCAGTGAAGTGGATGGAATGAAGTAGTGTGGATAAGTGAAATAACGTCAAGTGAGCCAGCAACCGCGAGCATTCCACAAACGTCATCCCTTTGTGTACTAATCCTTAACTACGTAGCCCAACCTCAATAGTGTGCTGGAATTCGTGGTATTGTTTAATGGCGTTAATTCCCTTCACTTCTCATACCTCGTCTTTTCACGCCACGTCTGTTCTTTACTACCACTCGCATGTGCACCAATCCACCTTGCCATCGGCGCGAAGTAATAGTATGATACTGCAAATACAACCCAATGGTAACCAAATCTAAAGCGCAAGGATAGTGTAGACCAAATTTCTGTCAGGGAATGGATTAAGGTAGCACAAGCCAATTTCGATCTCTTCCAGTGATTAGATACACAAACGGCAAGCAGGTTGATGGACCAAAATTAACTTGCTGATGCAACCTAAGTAGCGGTTGTGTTGATGAGCAAAATCAAATTTCAAGGAAAACCCTCGCTCTCCCAATAAATGTGAGGCAGTTTGCTTTCAGTCAAATTCGGACACTTGCTTTGGTTTGCACTTTGTCCATGTTCATCCAACGTTTAAACCCACGACATAATCAAATGGACTATTTCGATCTCACAGATTAGTGGCGAAGAGCTTTTGAGAATTTGTGGAAAGTGCTATTGAAGCGGGGAGAAATTCATTACTTTAGCACAACTTGCCGAAGTATGTATTGGAACACATTCCTCAGAATTTAAAGTCGCTTTAAATTCTACGCAAAACCACTAACAGCGAAATCACGCCACACCTCTGGCATGCCTCAATTTTAACTGATCACCTTAGCATTACTGCCTTAGAGTAAGTAAGTGCTGCACATCTTGTCCTAATCCATGTAAACTCACGCTCTGCATAGATCGGTTCTTGTGGCATGGTCATCTTATTAAAGAAAGATTTCTTACCGCATACCGTGTCTATGTTACAGGGGCACAGCAATGCAATTGAAGGTACACAAACATGCCCATCCCCATGAAGACCCCCAAGTGTGGTGGAAAACACCTGCGTCACCTGCATCGTCTGCCTTCCTTCATCTGTGCACACCACACCGAAGTGCGAGCTGTCCGCTGTCTTCACCAGGGTGACAAATTTATTCACCTCCTTGTCCACGCAGCAGAAGCAATATCAGAGTCTTCATTTAGTAGCCTTCACATCGAATGTACTGCAGTGATGACTAAAGCAAGCGCACGCTTAGTCAGCATTACATCTGCCTGCCAACATGATGGCGATCCATCCACACGACTTCTAGTCCGTCAGACGAACCCGCTCGCGTGCTTCTTCCTCATGCCCCGCCACCAAAGATGCTTGCCACAACATAAGTTACTACTTCTGCGCCTAACATATCCTGCCGATCGGATTGGTGGGTCTATGCTAACTGTCTGCGTGTAAGTGTTTAGGGCTTAACTAGACCTCAGCAATGAATCAACTACCTCACACACTAGGTAACTTATCACAGAATGTCCCTTAACTCATCCCCTGTAAAGGCTGGGTTCTTCTGGTGATGCGACTGTTTCCCTATGTTGAGGTGGATGAAGGGTTGGAGAAGTTGTTGTAGATGAACATCGACTTATCTAACAATTTGAATTGATAATAATGGAGACTATCCATACAAAGAGGGAAGACAGTCCGGGATCCAAAATGGAGAGTAGAAAAAAGGTAGTGGTGCGTTTGATCAACTGCAAGAGGTGGCTCATCACGACAGTCGAATTGTGCAGGTTATGAAAGTGAGTAGAGGCCATGACGTCCAGTCAGTCACGTGGCCCGTGATGGTGGTTGGACGGTCTCTCGTCTGCCCACATTGCATCTCACATCTTCATCATCACGGCCAGCCAAGCTAACACAGCATGTCAACTTATGGTGTTACACTTGCAACTGTCTTTCACACAACGCGAAGTTGGAGTGAATTACTTCCTGCGTGACAACGCATCGTTTGTCCGCCTAAACCGGTTCGATTTGACTGAGCCGGTAGTTTCTGTCAGAAGAATGGTGGAGTAGGCAACTTTGCCACCAGTTTCATTGCTGGCGTCGACTTTGTGGTGGGGAGCAGAGTTGGTAGATTTGTATGCACAAAACGTTTCCATCCAATGGAATGGCCGAAATATGCTTAAGGGAAAAAGCACGTTCATAATCAGCCCATATTTATTACAGTTAAGTCGATTTTGCAAGACCATTAACGTTCTGCACCTACTAGGGCAAGTCATATCACAGCAGATCGAATCAGATTCGGCAAGAACAGTGAAGAAGGGGGTAGAGAAAAGCAGAGCTGGTCAGTCACTAAGTTCTCAAGAGACGTCAACCTGCGTTCCTTGCTGACACGGTGTTGTGGTATGAAAAGAACATCCTCCACAATGTTGGGCGTCTTGCGATAAATGCTTGCGAGAGATGAAAAATACTCTCATGTTAGCGAATGGGGCAACTAGGACACCGTCGCAGTGGATTCGAAGTAAATTTGGTGAATTCCGGGATTCAGCACTCAATCCGACCTACTAATGACCCCGAACCGGTCCAAAGGTAAGCACATTCGGAAGCTTTGCCACCGACGGAACAGAAACCATTTACCATGATTGCGAAACACTATGGCATACTGCACATTGGACAGTGGTGGCTCTTAGCATGGTGGCAGTCGGAGCCTTAACAACGGTCCTTGTCTGATTCGCACACCTGCTAGTATGTCGTCCTCCACTCTGTTTGCGAGCATAGTGTATAGTAACTGAAGTGCATTCCCAATGAAGCAGCCTTCTTTCCTCCTGCCTTAGCATAGCCTTTGATTTGCACATCCTATTCTGCAAAAACGGAGTGAGGCTGTAAGCATCGAGTTGCAGAACCACCCGAAAGTGAGGATCTGCAGAATGCTTGGCACTTCTGCATAGATGCAGAAACAGAGAATAATATGGATGCATTTGCTTTTGAGAGTGGCATGGGTTCATGTGCGTTGTGGCAGAAAGGCAGGACGGGAATTCGACGGCTGTGTGTTGGACATGTTTGATGGGTTATTGCACGCAAAATTACCGGCCACAGCTTAGTGCCAACAGTTCTTGCACTAGAGGCGTTGAATAGGATCAGCGCACCTCCCTGACCTCATCCATACCCATCCATTCACCTAGTCACTTTCTGCTCCGACCCTAGCAGTGTCTGCAGTGGCCATTCGCACAAACAAATTCGTCAATCGTTTAATGTCATTTTGCTGTGTAGTATATTTGGCTGATATCCAGCCGATCGGTGGCCAATTTCAGGCTCAAGACGTAGGACAGCATTTAACTTGAAATATGCAAATAATTGATTTAGACAATTACCGTAATAAGTGCTTAATGCAAACGCGTAGGTTTTGGTAGGAGAGAATCGTCAGCTCTACACCTCAAGTGTTTACGCCGGCCTTGTCCAGATTGTGTGCTGTGCTGCCGGCGTCGTTCGTAACGCGGATGCAGCAGCAGTGGAAAGCGGGCAGTGAGGGCAGCCACACTTCTTCACCGTGCGATGCGTCTGCATGTGCGCCTGACTGTTCGAACATTCTGCGAGGATACGTTAGCTAGCGGGACAGGCGAAGGGCATGACTTCCATGTGCGGCTGCTAGTGGCTTCCAAGCAGCAAGCTGCGCGAAAACGCCCTCGCATAGAAATGAATCATCTGCGTGCGCGAGTGGCTACACTCATGCATTTTCAGCAAAGCATGCTGTTGCATGTCTTGTCACAATTTCGACGCCTTCACAGTCGCTCTCTCCATCCTTTACTTCATTAGAACTCGTTAATTTTTACCGTCGGTGGTATTTCTGGCGACTCTGCTAGCATCGAGTAACCTTTGCCAACTGTGAGTTATCAAGCTCGTGGGACAAAAGGAGTTGGATGCTTTGCGTAATAGATATGCTGTGTAGGAATTTCGGGAAGCTGAATCGACAAGGGGTGGAGACGCATGCGAATACCTTCTTAGAATGCCAATGTTATCAGAAGTGCAGCCCATAAGACACATTTTCATCGCGTTAGACGTGTGGACTCTGGCTTTACAGGCAACACCGTCTGTCCCATAGCAAATGCAAAATCGGGTCCAGTCCCAAGCAAATTCTGCCTTTCAAGATATGCACAGCTTTTTAGCAATTAGTCTCCTAGATCAGGGGACTCGTTTTTGCTTCTCAAGTGGGAGACAAACACTGGCTTGCTGTAAATCTGTGAAAATTAGTAAGCCCCACCCATGCCAAACAGCATGAACTGCTTTCCTTTAACCGTGCTTAGCACCTAAACGCCAAAAGCTGGAGGCAATGGGTTTTTGCCTAAGAACCTAGCTACCGATTGGTAGCGTGATTGTGTGGCACAAGCAATCCAAGACACATTCTAAGGGCTGGAGCTTTAGAGCCTTATTAAGGCGCGACAAAGTGTGGGTCGAAGTAAACGGCTTTCAAAATGGCGGGAGAGGAGCAGGAGACGCGCACCCAAAAAAGTCGAATCCGGGAGTAGTTGCATAGAATTGAAAACACTAGTCTTCACGTCAATGCTGAAGTCAGCTGCTTTGAGGCGCAGGAAGTGCCCATTCATGGGATGAAAACTGCGCGCGGATGTGGACTCGCAAAATACGGTGGTTTTCAGAATGATAACAATAAAAGAAATCGCTGCCTCGTTTTCCCGCATTCGGTTTAGAACATAACAAGCGTGCTTTTCCCATGAGCTTGTACTATCGAAGGATGCGACGCAGCAATCCAAATCTGTTGCGCTATTTGTTAGCAAGAGGCATATGTCTCATAAGGCATTAAAACTACAAGATGCATGTGGCACTTTCAAATGGTTTCTATAATTTTATCATGAACGAACAATCGCTTTGCTGAAAATTATCTATAGCGAAGATTCAACCCCTTTTGGGACATGTTTTTTTCACTGGTAATGAAAATGTCTATGCGGGTGATATCTATGCGCGTTTGACTGAACGCCTGAACTCAATGCAACCGGTCAAGTGTGAGTCATTCGAGGATCACTGGGCTTCTGATACTTTCTGATGCTACGCACTGGAGAATCGCGTACAGACAGTGGTTGAACATTGACAAAGGAAGGTGCAAGTTTAGGGCTAGCTACTTTCCGAGCATGGCGAGACGATTGACATGAGCTGCATTGTTAGGGACGGGGTGAATGCCTTACGGTGGTGCGTCTATTTGTTCCGCCCAAAGCAGATCCTGTTTAACTGAGATTTTTAAGCCGTAAACTGGAAGCAATTGTTTGGCTTAGTCTTAAGTCCTTGTAACTGACTGAATTGCGACTGCACGGCATCCTACGTTCTGACGACAATGCGAGTCATTCGGTTCGGGCTAGGTATGTAAGGTAAGAAACCTCGGTTGAGGCATCTCGGTTTCCTTCAACCTACGCGCATCCTCCTCCTCCTCCTCCTCCTCCTCCTCTCCCACCTCCTCCTTCCATTCCCTTGATTCCATTCTCGGTGCTCACTATAGCCGACCCAGCACATTTTCTCTCACAAACTTAATCAACATTTATGCCTTGGATAATTGAACTGCGATGCCTAGACTTCCTCCCCTCCTAATATTTTTAAGTTGCTTCTGGTTCGATATCTCTGTCGATTCCTTTTACACCACGCTTATCGTGTAGCCCACGTGGTGGCAAGCACCTTGCCCGTGTTGATGAAACGTGGGTGCTCTTTCCACTCTCAATGAACGAGCTTCTAACATCGATGACGTTCGCCTTGTCAAAGCAGAATCCGTCAGGAGGCAGTTCGGACAAATGTTTACGCGATAGCTGATAACTCCACAGAAATGAGTGATGTGAAGTTTACCAGATCGCAGCAGCCACTCATTTTCTTCACACCTGGTAGTCGTTCGTTGCCAACGTTACGGTCAGAAGAAATGGGAGGGACTGCCGACACGGGTTGTGGAACAACTAAAAACCCTTTTGAATGTGAATGGGAAGAGAGAGATGCAGGGCTCTGATGGAGAAGTGATATTTCGAAAGAAGAAAGCAATCGCAAATTCTCGAAAAGTGCAGTCAATTCATTCAAATGTCATAGCAGTAAATGTCCTAAAATAATGGCATTTCATGCAGTTACTTCCGTTCTTTACGGGTTAGAGAATCATGTGATGAGCATTTTGCGTGCAGGTGGAGTCGTCTTGAAGACTTCATTCCCACTTCGCGATGTGGAGGAGACTAACCATTTATTTAACCTAAATTTGGTGTGCAAGTTGCAAACCATCGCTCCTCAGTAAATCAATGCACCAAAAGCTGATGCCGCATCAAGCTGCATTCTCTTCATAGCCCAGCACTCCTGCTTGTCACTTGTTTGCTCACGCACTTTACGTCGTCTTGTTCTACCGGTGCTTCCCAAACTGCAGGCAGCGCTAACAATGAACGGAGATTAGGCTTGTGCTTGGCGAGGAATTCCTCCTCTGGCACCCCAATGTACACACTGTCGTAGGTTTATCATGTTCCTCATTGGTCAACTAAATGCAACGGAACTGTGATTGCAGCTCTTCGTAACACATTCAAAGTGAGGCGGTAAAGGATAAGGAATCTACTCGGAGCACATTCGTCGGGAATGTTTCGCGAAAGTGCATGGCTGAATATGACATATTTGGCTGGTATTCGAGGAAAACAGGTTTGATCGCGACTGTTGCCTATGTGCAAAATGATGAAAGGAAAAGTGTGGTGACACACACATTATGTTTGGAAGTGAGTTTTGATCAATGCTTGCACTTTGTGATGCAATTCGAATCTGGACGCATTCTGCATGCGAATAACAGCGCGGCAGATATAAAGCCTTATGCTGAATTGAGGGTGATTTAGTGGTTTGGGTGATTTGTCAGAAATTTAGGACTGCAATCGTAAGTTGGGGAATGCATATGATGTTATCAGGTGTTGTGTAGAATAGAATGAAGCAGTATTTTGAGGATGTAGACCACTTCATTGTAAATGCAGTGGCTATGAGTGGTTGAAGTGGAAGAAATCGTTCTCCATATTGTCCTGTCCGATCACTTTCATGCGCTTGGCATGACTTAAGAATGTCAGAGCAAAGCGTGTAAGTAACTTAAGGCGTTTTATTGACTACCCACAACACAAAATTCGTCTTGAACGTTGTACGCTTTGCGATGAAGGCTGTTTGAGTTGCACAAGTTACCGCACATATTCTATGTTGCAGGCACAAGAACTGACAAACTTGCGCAGGCGTTTCGTGTTTGATAATTTGGGAAGACGTGGTAGGTGAGCATAGAACGCACAATGGCTCCTCAGCCGTGCTATCTGGCAGCTGAATAGCACAGCAGATAGCGCAGCAGTCTTAGCAACCTAACATTTTGGACAATGTGAGCCTATTTTGCTGCGTCAACAATTACACTTGCATTGCTGCTTCCGTCATCCACGAGGGTGGCGATGCTCCTTCCATGCATCTAACGCAACTCGGATTCATTCAAATGTGTCGTTGGCGTTTATCCATTTGGAGATTTTCCGGTTGGCCCATTTGAATGTCAAGTTAATCTTGAATGGACCTTTGTTTTGATCCAAGTCAGCATTGCCTTTACTGCGACTGTAGCCTGGGGAGAAATGCTATCAACTGCGGGTAACCTTATGCTGCCAAGAGTTAAATGTCGCCTTATTGAATCCACACGAAGGCCACGGGTTCAGATTGAATCTACGTTTTATGGAGGCGCTTACCGGCATTGCGATAGCTGCCTTTCATCACCCTTTTGCGTGGGAAAGAATGCCCAACACTTTCAGCGCATTCGGTTAGGCTTGCTGCACAGAGTTCGATGTTCGCAAAAGTTAAGGCATCCAACGAAATTTCCTTAGATTACCAACAACGCAGAAGAGTATGTCACGCACTACACAATAGTATGAGATGCTGCTTTCGCTGACAGCTTGACAAGAAGTATGACTCAATTGCCATGCTAAGGAGTGTGCACCCCTTGGCATTGCACAATTTTCAATCGAATTGCCCCCAAAGCAATAATGCATTAACCCTATTCAATCCACTCAATGGCACTTCTTCTTGCAACACTTGTGACACCCATCCGTAAACGTCGACTTTGTGAGGAGTTGTCTTCCATTGTTTGAAGAAGAAGAAGAAATGCACTTTATGGATTTCTTAGTGGTCATATCAAAGTCATTTTAATTCACAAAGCGATGCAGAGTTGCTGGTCAATCTGTAGAAACATGGGTTTGATAACTAAGCTGAAGGATTGTCTACGCTTTTTCATCCCAAAGATGCGACACTCTTCGAAATTAGTTTTATTCAACACATTGGCCAACTTGGACAGCTTGATTTTCAGTTTCCTGCAATGATACGGCATTGCTAATTTTGCAGAAATTGGAGGGCAAATCAGGTCATCAGATCAATTGCATAAATCGCTAGTGTGGCATTGCCTCGCATCCATCTATCTATCTATCTATCTATCTATCTATCTATCCGCTCTTGCAATTTTTCACCACTTCTTGTCTGCCTGTAACTCCAGCATGCAGAAGCAAATCTTGCGCACACTCACAGCTTATTTCAGTAAAAATCACCTCATTTGCTCCAGTCGTCAGCTATTGCACAGCCTCCACTGCTCTCAACCTTCCATTATTATGTCAGCGCAACAACCTTCTTGCTAACCTCTATTTGTATTAAATTTGTCGATTCGGTTATTTCTAACCTGAAAATGCAAACCTACTTAAATTACTTAATGAAACCAACTATTTTGTCGCCCGTTCTTCAGCTTAGCATGCTGAAGTACCTGCAATCTTAGAAACGCGTTTTCGTTGGACACTTTGAACGATCCATTTGACAGCCACGGCTACGATCATTAACGCAGTCAAGGCCGTTTCCATCTCATACCTGATTGCCCATGCCTAGCATGGGTGTGCTCTGCCTCCGCTCGTACCTGTTAAAGAACCCAGTAGACGCTGCTTGACGGATTTCGGTACATGGGGTGGCAAATTGCCTTCAGCCTACAGCATAAATAAGGCTCATTAACTTGAGCTACTTACACAAGCTTTAACTTGCTAGAACACTTGGAAAATTCCCCACAGTCGTTACCAAGAGCACCAGTGTCACGACATCAAATAGCTGAGTGAAACTGTTCGACTGCTGTTAAGGCTGATCATCCCCAGAATTGGTGCCTACACTGACTGCACCTCGAAATGCGACATTTGTTAAGCACTGACCAGGACGGGTGGCGAAGTAAGGGGCCAAGGAACAAGGAGCGTATTTGTTCTGAAATGCACGACTCTCACTCAGGTGGTTGCGAAGCGCATAAGACTTTGCAGACAAGAAGGGCACGAAGTCGCACCTTTTGGTTAGGCATACAGGGACTAAGAGGTCAAAGCGGAAATGGAAACCGAAGTGCCTGCGTAGAACCGTCGCTTGTTCCAACCACCTCCCCGCTTCAGCCACCATAGCATAGTCGAAACCTCAATCAAGAGTCGTTCATGAGCGTGGTCAGTCCAATCCTGCTGAGACAACAGAAATGATGTTCGCGCGCGTCAGCGTGGGAACCAATTGACAAGAGCAAGTGGGTCTTATGCTAGGCTCAAATCAATGCCTCGGAGTGTGGGTTAGTGGATGTGAATTTAGTTCAATCACAGACCGTAGTGCTCAACGCCGCTCACATCGCCCGCATTACTTACTAAAATCCTAGTAGGTTATGCACTACAAAAGTAGCTGCTGGTTTACTGAGCGCGAACACAGACGTCAATAATCAATCTCACTGAAACACAAGCTAATTGCTGAGTTTCCAAGCAATCGCATGCAGTTTCACGGTAATGGAGGAACAAGGGACATTGACTCATCACCTCCCACGACCGGTTGGTGTTCCACGCTAAGACCTGTAAGCCATTTCTCAGTCGCAAAGGATTCGATGCAAATCGCAGAGTCGCTCGGTAAGTAAGAGGATTCAAAGTGGTGTTACAGGGCAAACTGATGCATCTGTGCCCACCTAGCGCAGATATTTCCGACAGTGCTGGATCGGAAACCAGTCTATCACTACTCAATTATTGTTAAACTCTGTCAGTGCACACTTCGGTTCGATGCCGCAATGGTCTTTAATTCAACGCACCTACTCATTAATGGGTGGCGGAAATTCCTCTCAGCAGTTTTGGTCAGCTGCCGCATATTGGCTTGGTTAATTGGAGGAGCTCAAGTCGACTAATCGTGAGATGAGTAGTAGGCCTGGCGCCGGTACCGAAACATTCGTCATCCAGGCCAATGGGCGAAGTCATCAAAGACACTAGGAAGGGCTGATGTGCCACCATTTCTGTGCACCGTTCCATATCTCACTATATCGCCTACCCAACCACTTCAGTAAAATCAGATGAGACCAAGGATTTGCTTTCAACTGGTGATGCGAATGACCTCTGGTTGCAAACATCGTACGATTGGAAAAGGTCGCGAGAACTCTCGATGGAGCACGTGCGCACATGCATCAATGACTGACGTTCAGCACAAGTTAAGCTTACAACCCAATTGCTCCACAATCTGCCCACCTTTTGGAAAGCGTTGATCTACCTCACCGAAGCCACAAGCAAACATTGTGTTTTCTGGCAATTGAAATGCAATTGGAGCAGATGCGCTGGAGGAAAGGGCGCTAGCTCTGTACTGCTCCAGACCGATTAAAGCTGTAGTCCAAATAAAGCACGTGAGCCATTCCCTGTTTGCTGCAGTGGCATTTCGAAAGCACATTGTTCTCACTGATGAGAGGAGCTAAGTGATTTTACAGTGCGAGGTGATGCAGCCGTATCACCACGCCGCAGTCCTCGCAAATTCTAGCTTAGGTTAGTTGGTGTTTGTTCAATTATTCTTGCACTTCATCAGTGCTCTCTCAAAAGTGGTAGAGCAATGGGCTTATAGTCAACAGGTTTCACTCCCCACATGGAAAGTGCGAATCTCTGGCATTGGAAATGGCATTGTCGAGTGGCGCAGACGAAGCACTTCTGCCAAACTGTCGTTTATGCACGTGGAGAAGGAAAGCATGAACCAGACCACTTTAAGCTGTTCCCATTGCAGGTGCTCAAAATGAATTCGTTTGATCTGAAGAGAATGCTTCCAATCAGTAGGCTAGAGGTGCTAGTAAAATCATACTGCATTACCGGCAGGACGAGGCGCACGCGCAGCTGGAATACCTCAATGTGTGCTTAGTAACAATGGCATTACCCATGTCTAGAATTGCTGCAGCTCAAAATGACGAAGTCATTTGAATACTACAGGAGGGAATCCAAAAGACAAACAGTGGTGGTTACCAAGTGTCAAGCTTGAGTGTCAATCTCGGGCCACAAAACATTGTGGCGACGTAGTTTGGTCATGATAAGTGCACTGGGCGATTCACTAAGTATCCAAGCGCATGCGATTCCAACTACATTTTGCCACATTGTTAAAGCTTTTGAGTTCCAACATTGCGCATCTTGAGAGGAACAAGAATTAATTTCTAACATGAGTAGATTATTACGCCGCCTGCCAGCAAGTGCCGTTTGATGGCACAGTCAAGACTACTGTCTGACACTGCTCTCTGTCAATTGATCACAGCTACCCCATCTCCTGGCCCCACAACCACCTCCGATCGCTCGTCAGTAGTTTTGCCAACTGCCATACACTGGCCTTGTTAACCCAATTGAGGCCACTCGACGCGTTGAGAGATGGTCGGCCAACCTGGTGTTGAAGCGGTGTACATGTCACTCGTGTTATAGAGGGAACGTGTTGAATTACATGCATTGATCACTTTATCGCCCTGCACCAATACCATCCGATAATCCAATGCATTTTCCATACACCTACTTCATTTATCGATCATTTCGTCGTCCTGCATTTTCCACACGCCTGCTCCAATAAAGTCACACAAAACCAAGGCGTTTGTGCCAACTGGTGATGAGAATGACCTGCAGTAGCAGGCATCATATGACACGAGGGGACGTAATTGCTCATGGAAACACGTGCGCATATGCATTAACCTCTCCCTCGTCGCCAAACGCCATTTCACCAGCCTGATCACTTATATGCACCTACTTATGTGGCCCAATCGTATCTAATAAAATGAACAACCAAACAACAATGATAAACTCAGTGACCGCAACGTCAAACAGCTGGGCCAATGACACGAGTTTAACGCGTGCGAACATCATCGTTGGTTGTGCATTAGCATCAAGAGAAAACAGCTTGTCCTACTTCCAGAGGAGACTCAAGAAATCGCTCTTGCGCAACATCTGTGGATCGGCGACGCGTTGCAGCAGAGATCAGGATGAAGGGGCTCAAGCCTTCCTCGAGGGCGACTCTGAGCACACTCAAAGTCGCATTGTCCTTGAGCTACACAAGTTACAGGGAATTTCGCAGATACTTAATGATCAGCAACTCTTCGTAGATGACACTCCATCAAAGCGTCCAGGCAATTGTAAAGCATTGCACGTATTGGCGGATAAAATGGGCATTGTGAATTAGCGTTGCCTTAAGCAAGCAAACAGGCGATTTGAAAAGGGTGCGCACATCGAGATTCAGGACCGTAGTGCAGAAAGCTTGCCAGCACTGCTAGTTTTGCATTTTCTACGAAACGCAATCTAATGCTGATCAGTGCAAAATCACATCCTCACAGGCTTTCATTTTACTCAGCCACGTGCTACTTATTGGTGGAGCTCAGCAAAAGTCGATCCATGCTATTTTGCCATTTACTGTGCAGTAGAATCCATGATTAGGTCTGCCAAATGTAAGGATTGCGAGCGTGCACTTTCAGCGCCGCCATGTTAATACGATTTCAAAAGTGTGAATAGGCTTTGGAGCTAGCAAGCACTTTTATTTGTCTTGACATTAGCAGCCAATGCGCTAATATGACGATAGGTCCATGAGCAATTTCCGTCGGCAGCATTGCCAAAATTGGGCCTTTTTACATCAGCTGTCATCCCAGAAGCGTCACCATTAACTTCGTCTCCGACTTCTGCAAGGTTTCACATTCCAATGCATGTTCGGTAGCGCATTCCACAGCCAAACTAGCGTTGTTGACACTTGTGCAGGAACATGCTTTTAACCGAAGTCCGTTAGGCTATGAAACAAGGCTGGGATCGGAGACATTGCCGCCTTAATGATCATTGAAGGAAACGAAGTGAACCAAACGTTGTGCCAAGAGAAGAAACCCAGAATGCTGTGTCCGACGCCCATCTGATGGAGTGTTTGAATGAGGCGGACATCGTCTTTTGTCAACAGCAGCAAAAGAGCGCAGCAGATGCATTTCTCCAACCACCACCTTTAACTATAAATTAATGCATGCTCAAACGTCGTCTGATGCCTTGCTAACAAGTGGATGTGCCCACAACTTCGCATTGACCGATCATGCAATGGACCAAGTGACTGATTCCAACAAAAGGAAGTCAGAGAGACAAGCTTTATTTGTGCTCTGTTAACCACTAGGGAGCAACATGAAGCTCAAACTAAGGGAAGGCTCCGATTTAGCTGTATCTAATAACCGAATAAGAGCTGGTCGGCCGACAGGCTGGCACAGATCTGTCATCGGCATTTTCGAGTTTGGCTGTCGGATATACATCGTTAGCTTCATCTCTTCTCACGCACTGTTTGCGACGACACACATAGCCCTTGGGACATCTGTTGCAACTCTGCCCAAATCTATATGGCCTTTGTCCAACATAGTTTCCCCTAGAGGAGCGTCAAAGATCAGGAAAGCGGCAAAGTGGTGCTCACGAGTAAACGTAGGCTAAACAGACTTACCCAGGCTTGTACTGGCAGACAGTCAGAAATTGTGGGTTGCTCCATTGAGGTCTGAGGCCATCACATTGTCGCATGACACAGCCTACCTGGTCAGAGTTTGCCCAAACGAGCTGTTCAAATTAGAAAAGTGGTGGTAATGCTCTTCAATAAAACATTACCAGTCGGTTTCAAAGATTTGTTAACGTGTCGGAGCATTGCAGCGAGTTAGTCACACTTAAGAAGAGTCCCTCAGATAAACACCTAGTTTGCTCAAGAACATTATTTTGCTCACCTGTGTATAGTGACCACAAACATGTCTGCATGAGGTGTTGGCAATTTAGCATAATGTTACTAGCCGGAGGGAACACATTTTCTCGCACTTCCAGGTGAGCCTCGATAGCGTGCGCGCGTTCAGCAAACCATCAAGCTATTTTATCTGGTTCGCATTTTAGGATTATGGAATCGTAGTACAGAAAGATTACTGTTAGCGCGAAATTCATAATTTTCACGAATTGAATTTTCTCTTGTTTAACGTCTGCGATTCGCCGGCACGTTACAGTTGAGATCAGGTTAAGAAGGTTCAAGCCTTCCGCGAAGGTAACCCTGTGCAAATTTAAGGTCTCTTCGCCTTTGAGATGCACCAACTATGGAAAATTTTACAGTCGTTTAATTGATGGGAACATTCAGGCCAGTTTAGAATGCAGATAAATGCCGTTTTATCTCTTCCTTTAGAGTGGTCCCTCACAGTTGCAAACACTGCCACACTTTATTTAATTTCTTACACACTTCTGATTTTATAAATCAGGTAGGACAAAAGATTTGCTGTGGTTGATGATAAAATTGGCAGCTGGTTGCAAGCATCATATTATTCACAAAGGTTAGAAATGCTCAGTGAAACACGTGCGCGTACGCATCATCACTCCTCCAGTGTCAAGTGCAATTTACCAACACACGTGCTTAGAATGCAGGCGTTTTGATTAAACATGCTTCCAATTTTGCTGTAGGCGCCATTTCTTGTCTCTATCACATTAGTCGCTAGCCGCAAATACAGCGTCAATACCTTTGTCGCATTAGTTGCGTGATTCTGCCCAATACTGTCTTGCCGCAGAGAACGTGTTTTAACTTAGCGTCCATGCAAAAGACGTGCGAGCCTCAAAACCAACAAAACGTGAAACTTTGCAATCCGCTTCTGCAGTAGATGTGAGTGTGAAATGTAAGCAGAGGTGAACCATAGCCAAGTGGAACTGCAAAGAACCTTGCTCATTTAAGGGCTTCATGGGCAGTAAGTGGAAACAATTGGAGGCCACTGGTGATGGTGCCGAAATGTGAACCAAGTTTGGAACGTAAAGCAGGTAAAATGCTTTATGTTCAGCGTGTCAATGGCAGAATCGCTTACATGTGACACTCTCACCATTGGGCCATTAAAGAACAAGAATGCACAGACTCTTTGCTGCCTGTGGCAAAGAACGAAGTAAGTTCCTCTTGCCTTTTCCGGCAAGGCATTTGAGCATCAGTGAGGTTTCACAACACGATCGAAAGAGAGTACGTGCACACGAAGCTCATCCCAAGTCTCGAATTCTCATCTTTTATCGAAAGGACTTGGAGATTAACATGTATGCCCTGCCTTCAAATAGCCTTGATATTAAGATCCATACTGCAAACGAAGGGAGTGCTACGCGTTTTACCATTGCAGATCGCCAAATACATGCTTAACTTTGAAATTACAAATGCTTGTATTTTGACGACTCATTACCCATTAATCAAAAGCAATGTTTTGACACGTTTATTGTGGCAAAAATTTGGCTTGAGTANAATTAATCAAAAGCAATGTTTTGACACGTTTATTGTGGCAAAAATTTGGCTTGAGTAAAAAGTGGTGCATCCTGTGCGAACGAGGCCCTGATAAACACCAAGACAGCTCTTAAATGCCCTCTGCTTATTTATCCGAGCAATCAAGTCACTGCACACTAATCGCTCTAATCCAGTGCTTCAGCTGTGGAAGACGCTGGGTTTGCCTACAATGCGAAAACACAAGAAACATTCGTCAAATTCCCCATCCAGATTCACACTTCAGCCTCTTCATTTAGGACGTGCAATTGGACTCGATGCAATGCGACATGCTAGAAAATTGCATAGACGAGAAGATTGGGATCCCTGTACACATCAAGTCAGAAGAACAAATGGATTGTCAAAATCCTCATAGGCGATTGCTCTTAAATCTGCTGTCTTGCAGGCACTGGTGGCAGTAACCTCACCATCGCACTCAAACTTAATAGCGAGAGAGGTTCAAGTTAGCGATTTGTCNTGTCTTGCCTATTTGGTTTCTGCGTTCATTCCTCAACAATAGCACCACAGTTGTTAACGTTCCGAGCTACTGTGCTGAAGATGTTAACATTGCTATTGGGTGCTTTGTTTTTGATTTGTCTAGCGATATTCGATGGAAATGGAGAATCTGGCAGCTTACTGGGCCTCCTTTTGCCGTTTTGAGCATCCTGACCCAGCACGCTATCCCCACTTCCGTGGAATCGGACAAAACCTTGCGCTCACCAGCGGCTTCAAGCCGCATCTCACTGAAAGTGTTTGTCAATGGAAAAGTGAATCAAAGTTTTACAGGTTTGCCAACAACTCATGCAGACATGTTTGTGGTCACTATACACAG